>VWZD01008793.1:0-35528 GCA_013396695.1 Sakesphorus luctuosus
ACCTCTAAACCAGCACAAGGTCTGCCTTTGTAAAAATAAAAGTTCAAAGTAATTTTAGATGTCTTAAAATACCCGAGACATTTACACTGACTTGGCAACTTCCATACATGCTCTATGAGTGACACATGCCCTTGAGAGTTGGCAGGTGCAATTCAGGTGGCATCCTCTAGGCCTTTCTGGATCCCATCTGCAATGTATTTTAGAAACAAACATTGAACTCCAACTGTCTTAACCTCAGCCCTCAGCATCCTAAATCTGTGTATGTGAACTAGTTGTACAGTCCAGTTGAAGTTAACATAGAAGAACAGTTGCAGAATGGAATCATTTTGTCCTAGTTTTGTTCCAGCCCTGGGATGACACAATCCATACCCTGGGAGTGCCTGTTTCTCACCACTTACTCTAATGGAGCTTAAAATCTAGTTCATAACTGGATTCCTGTCCTGTAGGTATCTGAAGGTATGTGACCTGTATTTTATCCCCTGACCCTGCAAAAGGCACTTTTGACAGAGGTGAGGTCCCAAGTGCTCACTTCTGTATAAGAAAGACTTCCATGCTCTGGTTTCACCTGTTCCCCTTGTGTCTGTGAGGACTTCACACCACATCTCAGAGCTGTTATGTTCATATCAGACTCTCTTCTCTGCTTCCTGAACTCTAGCCCCTTTTTCTTTCTTTGCCTTGAATTCAGTGACACAGCACACCAGCCCCTTCATATACTTAAACATTTGCCAAGTCTGTGTCCAGCCCACTAGAAGGCAGAACTTCCTCATGCACACTAAATTTTCTCTGTATCCAAAACATGTGAAATACTTGTTTCTCTCATCTGAAAATGTGAGGCATTGTGCTTTCCTCCATGCATCCTTTATGGTCCTGCCACATATTCTTAGAACTCTTCTATATCCTTGTAAAACTGTGAACTCTTCTTGTCCTCATAAAATGTTTCCCTCCTTTTTACCTGTTTTTTTTCTGTACTGATTAGATGACAGATTATTTTGTGCTATGGCAAAAAAAGCATTGCTTGCTGCTGCTTCCTTGCTTTTGTTTGGGCTGAAGTTTACAGAGTCAGTTCCTTTGACTCAATTTCTCTGAATGACTTGCATGGATAAAGCCTGAATTTAGGACATTTCCTCTTTGTGTATGTGTCTCCTTGCTTGGAGAGAAACCACAGGATAAACCAAATCAGGGGTTGTCGGGGAATTTTGGCTTGTACAATTGTTGTGTCATTAAGGAGTTTAGACTAATCTATTCCTTCCCTATCCTTCTCAGATTTTCATTTGAAACCACAAACTTCCGCTCACAGGTGCTGTGACTAGCAACACCTGTTTACTTTGCTGGTCAATGTTTGTGTGCTATGTTCACTTGAAAACTGAGCTCTCAGGGAGCAGGAATAGTTGCCTATTCCATGTGGAAAGGCAAGCTGAGGGCTGAGAGTGACAGCAAGACCAACAGGAGCACCTCACCTCACCAGCAAAGGCAGCAGTCCCACAGGGCACACAAAAAAAGAGCAGAGCCACACCATTTACAGTAACCAATCAGGTAACAGCCCTGAGACAGCCAGAGGGAAAGGGGTGCCAGGGAACATGGCATCACTAAGCTCAAAGTGGTAAGTGGACTGAGCAAAGAGTAAATTGTGTGAAGATTAATTTTGCACTCACACATACATACAAACAGACAATTAACCACAATTTTCCAAAATTGTCACTCCAGTGAACCAGCATAGTCGAGTCCAGGGGAAGATGACACTTGTCAGACAGTTTCAGGACTGGTTTCTTGGGTAGCATTTTGGCACAAGCATGTGACAACTTCTCCTCAGGTGCCCTGTATCTGTACACAGGAGCAAAGTTCCCCTCCTACATCTACTACAGCAGTAGTCAGTGCAGGCTACTAATCAGAATGCCTGCAATTACATAATTCCAGCAGTTTCAGATGTTGTTCTGTTGTTGATCCAAGGTCCTTTGTGTCTTATTTGCATTGTTCAGTTTGCCATAGCTTGCTGCATCCAGTTTGTACTGCAGCTTGGCTCTTGGACAAAACAAGGCCATGATACTCCCATGTCAGTTAAATGAATGCCTCCCTGACATCCGATCCTGTCTGATCTCAGAAGCTAAGCAGGGTCAGGCCAGGTTAGTATTTGGATGGGAGACCTCCTGAGAATACCGGAGACTGTAGGTTCTAGTCCTGAGGACTTCACTGTCACAGTCCAAGCTTGCTTGGCAGTGGCAGATGAACCTTAGGAGCAAAAGGGTGGGGCCCAGTGCAGGCTCAAAGGACACACCCACATGGGTAGAGTTCTTCCCAAATCTTCGTTCACAAAGCCTAGCCATACATACAGTACGGGGGAGCAGGTTGAAATTTTGGCCAGGAAATCAAGTAGTAATGGTGAGGTAAAAGCTAGCAAGATGCAAGGCCAGGCACAGCATAGCTGCAGCATAGGTAAGACAAGAAAAAAGAAGAGAATTTAGGCTTAAACACTTCAGTCCTGAACCAATTAGTAAAATGGAATTTCCAGATGAGGCTTCCCACAGCTTTCTTGCAACTTAGCTGTTTCGCATCAGATTAGTACAAGATTAAACAACCATATTATATCAGTGCTGACCTTGAAAAGAGGCAGCTAAACCCACTAAATCCTCAGGGAGAGGAGAGAAGAGACAGCAGAGGAGTACAAAGAACGATCTTACTGGCAGATCAGAGCACTTTAAACCTGTTTCTTTACCACTTGTCCCAGCTAGTCTGAGAAACTCATCATGAGTAAACCAGGAGCATTGGTTAAGGAGTCACTGACAACTGGAAAGGTCAAACAGGCCAACAGAAAGTGAATGGGGTTGTAAAATCATAGATCGCTGATCACTGTGACAAGGATTATGAAGTTCCTTGGAGAAAATCATGGAGAGAAAATACTGAACAAAGAGTTGTCTGTGCTATGAATCTTCCTATTGCTGTGTTTTCTAAAGACTGCACTGTGTCAGCTGTTACTCTCAGGTCCCCTATCTGAAACACCTGTGAGATTTAGTAACAAGATCAAGAAAAAAAGAAAACCAAAACAGTATTTTTTGGGAGAAAGAGGGATTCTGTCCTAAGGGAATGAATTAGAAAGTTCATTAGAAAGTTCATTAGAAAGTACAAGAGGCTCAGCAAATGTTCTTCTGTGCTAAGCTCCAGGAGCCTGAATATTTTATGTGACTTCCTACAGTTCTGTGAGTTACATGCCAGGATCATTTCAGTAGTCAACAGGTAATGCCTGGCTAATCAATAAATGGTTTGCTCATTTTTTTTGTTTGTTTGTTCATTCCCCTGTATGTGATTTTTAGTGAGAATAACTCATTTTTGAGCTCACAGAATCACAGACTCTTCTGAGTTGGAAGGGACCCACAAGGATCATCGAGTCCAACTCTTAAGTCAATGTCCTACAAAGGGAATTGAACCCATGACCTTAGCATTATTACAACCAAGTTTTAACCAACTGAGCTAATCTCAGGATCAACAGCTACAGGTTCAGCAAATTACATACTCATATAGGATGAGGGGATCTCTGAAAGTTTCCCTTCCAACCTCCTGTTAAAAACAAAATTGCTCAGGGACCTATCCAGTTGAGTTTGGAGTATCTCTTAGCATCTCAGTGGCAGTGCCATGCCCTGTCTTGGCTCCTATTCCAATGCATGTCCACTCTTTGTAAAAGAAAGATGTTTTATAAACTGAGTTAAACTGTCATGGTACAACTTACGTCTTATGCTCCTCATCCTAGTGCTGTACACCTTCAAGAAAATCCTGGATTAGTTTTCTCTAAACCCTTCTGTTGAGTAGAGGGGGACAGCAGTAAGTTCTCCCTAATAGCCTTTTCCTCTTTCTCCTAGTTTGTCCTCCATTGGACTTATTACAGTAAGTCCGTGTCTTTCTTGTTCTGGGAAGGCTAAAAATGGGGAAATGAGTCCAATGGACGTCACTTCCCATAGACGTGCTAACTACTCTCTTACAGCTCAGAATGCAGTTGGCCTTAGTTGCTACAAGGACACACTGTAGACATGCACCTTACTTGTGCATTGAGACGCACAGATATTTTTCTGAAAAGCTGGATAACAGCTATTTTCTGCCCCCACCCCCAGAGCCAGCATTGTTACATACTGTTACTTTATTCCAGACATAAGACTTTGTACTTGCACTTTTAAAGCTCAAGAAGATTTTTTTCAGAGCATTTATATGGCCCGTTCAAATAATTCTGAGTACCAGTCTGTCTTTCTAATGGACCATGCTGGTTTTGTCTAGGATAGTTTGTTTTCTTTATGGTAGCTAATATAGGGGTGTGCTGGTTTAGAGGTAAACCAGCAGGAGAAATGAGCTCAACACAAGAGAGATTATAAGTCAGAGCTACAATTTAATAATAATACTACAGTAAACACACTGACACAAAGGGAAATTGCCTTCAACTCCCAAAACCCAGCAGTACAACCCAGTGCCCTGGGGCACAAACCCAAAGGGGTTTGTTAGCCCTGTGCTGAGACCNTCCTTCTACATATAAAGGGCAAATCACATTTAGAGGTTAATTCATGGGTTTGGTAGATCTCTGTAGTGGTTTAGCAATGGTATTCTCCAATTAGTGCTCTCAATAAAACCACACTGCCCCTCCAGCCTCAGGCACAAAAAGCAAAGATCATGGGCTGAGATAAGAATAATTTACTGGAAAGAGCAATGAGATAAGAAAATGAACAGTAACAGCAACAATATTAATAACAAAAGGTATGAGACAAAGAAAACCATGACAAAAAACTGAATACTGGACAGCTCCCCCTGCCACATTTTCTTGACCAGAAGGAACCCCTTGCCCCTGGAAGACCACTGTATCATTTAATTTTCCCAGAGACTGGTGCATGATGGTGAATACGATACACCCACTCAATCTCGTGCTCTCTGGCCCAGGTATCCATGAGGCTGTTTTTGAAATGAGTCCCTTTGTCCAACTCAGTTCTTTCTGGGGGGCCCTGTCACCAAAGACTTGCTCTTCCAGGCCCAGGACAGTGTTCCAGGCAGTGCTATGAGGCACAGGATGCATCTCCAGCCTTCCAGGGGTTGTTTCTGCCATTGCCAGCACATATCATGTGCCTCAGTGGGTTTGGGGACTGTGATGTAATCGATCTGCCACACCTTACCATATTTAAATTTTGGCCATCACCCTTCACACCACAGGGGCTTTACTCATTTGGGTACTTGATCACAGCACAGGTTTTGCAGTTATGGATAACCTGGGAAATGATGTCCGTAGTTAAGTACATCCTTGGATCATGAGCCTGGATGTCTCATTTCTTCCCCAATGACCTGAGGTGTTTCGGGCCCACTGAGCCAGAAATAATTCATCCTTATGTTGCCTGTCCAGATCTACCTGAGACACCTTAATCTTGCCAGCTTGATCCCGCTGTCCATTGTTGCAATGCTCTTCATTAGCCTGACTCTTGGGTGCATGTGCATCTATATGATAGACTTTAAGAGCCAACTCCTCTACCCAGGCAGCGTAATAAATATAACAAGAGGGAGCCAGAGATAAGAACACACATGTACAGCAACCTGACTGTCAAATGATAAGGGAGGCAGTGAATCAAACCACACCTGGTCAGTCATCCTAATTGATGACTGCATTATTCAAGTCCTGATGCATGCATTATTCAAGTCCTGAATATAGGTGCAAGGCAGCACATTGTTTAATGGCAGTACCTACTCTGCCAGTGTGCTTTAGTGCCTGTGCACATGTGTGTCAAGGATACATGCTCGGCTTTCCTACCAGTTGAACCTGCAGAGGAAAAACTGGCAGCTGCATCCCCCATCCTAGACAGAGACTTCTACAATGGGGGTACCAGCAGACAGGCCAGAGGGTTCTGGGAGGACTATGCTGGAGTTGGCAGCCGCTCTTGACACACTTTAGCAGTTTCATAGTAGATATTATCTGGTTCAGCTGTCAGTATCAATTAGTTTGTAAAGGTGTAGTGGGTTCACCTTGGCTGAATGCCAGGTGACCACCCAGCTGCTCTGTCACTCCCCTTCCCAGCTGGACAGGGAAGAGAGCAAGCTAGGAGGAAAAATATTAACACAAACCGTGGGGTGCAATAAGGCAGTTTATGCAAAAAGGAAAAAAACCCACGAAAGCAGTGTGCACACACACAAAACAGAAGCCAGCAGTTAATCTCTACTTCCCATAAGTAGTGATGGTCAATTGCTTCTCTGAGAGGCAGAACTCCAGCACTCTTAACAGTTGTCAGCAGGCAGCCATTATGAGACAATGAATGAATGCCTCCTTCCTGCTCCTTGCCTCAGTTTTGCATCTGGGTTGATGTCATATGGTATGGAATATCCCCTTGATCAGTGTGGGTCAGCTGGCCTACCTATGTCCCCTCTCAGGATTTTGCCCCTGACTGAAGAAGAAATGTTACAGTGCTGCACTCAGCAGTAGACAAAACATACGCTTGTTATCAACACTTCTCTAGCTACTAATGCAGAGCACAGCACTGCAAGGGCTACTGTGCGGAAATAAATTCCAGCTCAGCCAGACTCACTACAAAAGGTCTTAACAGAATCTCAGAATGATAGTAAGAGGTATATACAGTTCCAGCCACCAGAAGGCCTGGTGGTTGGCTTTGTAGTTTGGAGGATGAAAAGAGCTGATTGTGAAAGTACGCACAGGATCATCAGTAAGCAACAGGTCACTTCTGTCAGTCATGCTATTGACTGTAAAGCAATGATTTGATGGAACTGAAGGGATATTGCAAGGCAAATGCTGACCTTAATTAGGAAAACAGCAATGTCTTACAGTTTGTGAAAAAAATGTGTAATGTGGGCTAATGTTACAAGGAGTGCAGGACTTCTGCTGGTGTCCTTTTGAATCGGTACATCTGTGTTCATATGTCTCTGGAATACACACTGAACCTCTCCACTGCTTGAGCCTGCAAACAGGAAAGCAGCAGCCATGGCCAGTGATGTGGAACGAAAACCCCAGATCCATAGGCTTGGCTTTAGCCACTGCGTGGGAGGAATCACCAGTCTGTGGAGCTTCTGGAGATGGTGGCTGCTTAAAACATCCCTTAACATGCACTGATCCAGATGATGAAGATGATACCAAAGCTATAACAGAAGTGGTTTGTAGGACGGTTTAAAGTCTAGAGTTCCCCTCAGCATGGTCTGGTTTTCCATCTTATCTTCATAGCTTTTCTGGAGAAACATTGTAAGTGAGATAAATAGTGCCACTAAAACCAAATCTTGTAGGTTTATGCTGCTGTCTCTGAACTGGTATGTCCTTTCACATGAGTCTCAATCCTATTTCCTACAACAGCTTTCCATCTGTTTTTCCATTACTTTCAAAAAGCATTTTTATTTCAAATAATTACTTGTCAAAATTAAAATAACCATACAGTCAAAACCATTCCTTCATCCCTTTACTTTCCTCAGTTGGAAACAGTAAATACTTTGGTCCCTTCTGCACTATCTATCTGTATATTTTGGCATGTCCTCTGAAACTGCCTGTGCTGGTAGCAGTTACACTTTAGTTTAGAAGAATTAAATTTTGTAATCATAAAACTTCTCTTTAACAGTAACAACAAGTTAATTGTAAGAGAACCCTTTTAATTTTAATTTTTTTCTTTGATGGATAATGAAAACAATGAATCTTTGAAAAATATTTGGAAGCTTATTAGCTGAATAAACGAATGAACAGGCCTGAATATGTAGGTCAAATATTGTCCATAGAGCAGGGAGCCATGTGGAAAATCATCTGCCCTCTTTACAAAAATTATTGAGATGTACTTCCCAAAGAGGCTTCTAGAATCAATTTGCTACAGGATCCTGCAGAAAAGTCAAGTTTTAGTACTCATTCTTTAACCTGAAATATTTTATTTCTGGTCACAGACTTTTTTCAAGGCAGTCTTTATCTCTTTGTTCCTCAAGGTATAAATGGAAGGGTTCAGCAGTAGTGTTACAACAGTGTTCAGAATGGAGACCACTTCGTTCATGTTTACTGAGGCCTGACCTCCTGGCCTGACATAAAGTAACACAACTGCCCCATAAACAGTGATGACCACAGTCAGGTATACAATGCAGGTGGAGGAAGCTTTCTGTCTCCCAGAAGCAGATGGGATTCTCAATATGGTAAAAATGATGGTGAAGTAGGATGTAATGGTCAAAAAGGAAGTGCTAAACAAGAACTGCAGCAGCAGAGAAATCAGGCTGTTCAATGTGTTGGGTCTTGGTGCATTCCAGCTCCAGCAGTGGCCTAACATCACAGTAGAAGTGACTGATGGTGTTGGGGGCACACAATAGCAGTCTAAACACCAGAACAGATTGCACAAAGACAGTCAGAAAGTTGCCCATCCAAGAGGCAAATGAGAGCAGAGCACACAGTTTTATGCTCATGACAGCAGTGTAGTAGAGAGGGTTGTGTATTGCTGTGTATCAGTCAAAGGACATGGCTGTGAGGAGGAAAAGCTCAGTAACACCAAGAAAAAAGTGAAAGGTTTGGGCTTTGCAGCTGGGTATGCTGATAGACTTCTTGACCTTGAGAAGACTGGTCAAACACTTGGGTATAGTGGTTGAGACATAGATGATTTCCAAAAATGAGAGATTCCCAAGGAACAAATACATAGTTTGTGAAGAGTGTTGCCATTTACCACTGTGGCAATGATGATGACATTTCTGATTACATTCCCAATGACAGTCAAAAGGTAGGTGAACAGGACTCCCATATGGAGCAAAATGTGAACCCTTTGGAGGTTGGGGAAACAGAATAATAAATTCAGTCACAAAAGTCTTGCTTTCCATCCTCTGCTTCCCCTTTGTATATCTTTGTAAGAATAAATAAGCTAAAAGGTTTGGTTTTACTGGTTTTGTTCTTTTTTATGTGATCAGGAAAGAGGAAATATATAGATATATATGTGAAGGTACATGTAGGTACATATACAAATAGGATACAAGTAGGAGACTTTTGAAAATTGATTTTAACATTTCTTTTCAAGAAACTAGGAGGTTTGAGATCCTTATAATAGTTGTAGTGAGCCAAGCATGGGAACAAGTAAGAAGACAAACAAGGAGGCCTGGGAACTGTCAAGATGACCTTGTGTTGTTTTATCTAAAGTCTGGATTTACTGTCCAGAGACAGAGCTAAGCACTGGACTTGTAATGCATGGGGTGTGAATGAGGGTAACTTGAAACCCCCAGGTCTGTGTGAATGGCGGCCCCCCATGTGAGTGTGATTTTGATGTGTGGCATTGCAGTGGTGTTCTACCTTCACTGCTTAGTCACACCCAGCTGAAGGAATTCTATATAACTCTACTCAACTAGCAATAAAGTGATTCCTGTCACTCACAGCCAGGAGTCTGTGCCTTCATTCTGTCACAAATAGTTTTAACTTTTTAGTTTTGTAGTTATTCCATTCACACATCAAAATAAACATTAACTTGTCTTGGGAGTACAAATCATGGTCTTTTCTTGCTAAGTACCTGCCAAATCAGTACAGGAACAGATTATTAGTATGTTATTGTGGACACATTGTGTCTCTATTCATGCTTGTTACTATCATGCAATCTAATTACACATACATGCAAACAGTCTACATTTCTCAGTCAACAGATTTTTCTGAAATGTTTTCTTTCTCTTGTCCTAATACTCACAGGTCTCTCTAGGGCCTGATTTACCTTCAGTAGCCACCAGTGCTTTTCTGAATAATGAAAACTCAAAAATGGAAAGAAAATATTCTCATTTGTGAAAAAGCCATCAGTGTTAAAATTGTCATTCCACATAAATATATTCTGCGGAAGGAAAGGAGATAAATATCTGTTTGGCAATGTCTATGCTCAGCACATAAACGTCTCCATATGGTATTTTTAAGCAAAGTGAGTGGCGCTAGACTGAGGGAAGATACTCAGATGGCTCCATTACCCATTGCTCCATTTAATAAAGCCCATCAGCATGCAAAGTCTATTAGTGGGGAAGGAGCAGCTAACTCAGTTCATCCAAATGAAATCTTTAGTGAAAAAAAGGATTGCTTAAAAAGCTTAAAGGCTCTGAAGAACTTAAATCAACAGAGTAATTGATAAATCAGCATGAAAAATAAAAGTTTCTTAACTAGTAACAGAAATTAAGTCATGTGAAGACTCATGCAAAGAGCCCCAAATTCTCAGACAGACCTGATGAATAGCTGTTGCAGAGTATGGCAGCCCTACAGATTCAAAAACTGTAAGGATCTATTTTGTTTCCCTGTGCTTCTCTTCATTTTGGGTAGTAATGATGATTGAATTTGTGAGCAAGATTACATAGGCTTCCCTGGGTAACATGGATTTGATGACAACTGCTGCTAAGATGGTACAGAGAGTGCAAAATTCTTGTGGGAATAGGACACCCAAACCTGTCTGTTCTGAGAACTCCTTCCACAATATATTGTCATACCATAGTGGCAGCTTTTTCCTGAACTAACTCAACAAACTTTAGGCTGTTATTGCCACAAACAAAGGTCTCTGTCCCACTCAGCTCTCCCAAAGGAAGTCCTTAGACAAGGAAGGAGCACATCCACTTGCTCTGAATGGAAGGGCATGGGTGATGGGGTCTGGATGTTCTGAGATTTGTTTAACACCTAAGTTAAAAGCTTCCACTGGGAGTTAAAACATTATGTTCCTTAACTACCAAGAGAAAGAGCCAACGCTATTTTCCCTGTGGAGAAGTGTAGGTTGCAGGGTCATAATGAACAGACAGTGCCTGAGGACAGACAGAATAGGCCGGGAGTGTATTTTGTGCACGTAACTGCATAGATATGCAGAAATAAAGGCAGATATCTACATATACACATATGCAGTGGAGGGGAGCAGTCTGATAAAGACTTTGGGTGCTTGTCAAGCAAACTACCCATGTTCACAACAAAAAGCAATGACTTGTTTCAATTCAGCATAGAACCAGGGATTTTGTTACAACAGGATGCTCATGGTTTGAACTGAATTAGAAGCTTTCATGCACAAGCTTTTCTCATTTTGGTTTTGCTTTAGATCAGCTACACCAGCTTCCATCTGAAGTTCCAAACATTTCTACCTGCAAGAACAAAACACCAAAGGATTTTGGCTCCTGCAAGTTTCTCTTCCCCAAACTTCAAAGAGTTTCATAAACCATTAATCATGTTTATCTATATTTGTCTCACCACGCTTAGGCCACATGCTTGATAACCTTTTTTTTAATTATCCCAAACACCCAGGGATTTAAAGAAGCTCTGTTTTCTTCTTTACACAGGAAAAAGGCCCCAACTTTGACCACAGTAGGGACAGCCCACAGCAGAGACAGCCTTCAAAACCAACAACAGAGAATTAACACTTACCTCAGATCCAGATAAAGGTTTGGATGATGAACCCCTGTCCTACCAACTGAATTTATATTAAGAATGCTGTGGGCTTTTCCTTCTTGATATGCAAGAATCATAAAGACAATCATAACTTAGCAGACTTTCCTTTCAGTGTCAGGAAAAATGACCAACTGATATTTGGTTCACAAATAGAATGCATAAGCACTCAGGAAGGATTATTCAGCCTTTTTGTTCTTCCCTGTTTCTCCCATTAATGGTTTAATTTTGGCCAGGTCTCTGACTGGAATAGCTCTACTATCAGCAGTTTTCCCTAGGAACATGTCAGTAAAACATAGAATGCGTGAGACAGCAGAACAGTGAGAATACATTACCCCCTTTCCCTCAGCACCATGTCACCTGTATGCAAATGGCACACATGCCCTTCCAGTACTCGATATTCCTGAAAGTATGACAGGCTAGACAAGGAGTTTGCATTTGACGTACATCATCAGGTCTGTCTCCAGCTTTCTGTTCCTTTGAGCCAGCTCAGAGGGACATAGTTGCTACCCTGGGTATTTTCAGCGCATCACAGAATACACTGCTCTCCTGAAAGGTGATCCCTGTCCCTTTTCTCTTGGCCCTTGGGCCATTTGATTTTTCAGAAGGAGTGTTACCTGAAGTGTGGTTTGTCCCACATGAGGTGGAAGTAAAAATGTATTATCTCAAGGTGTTGGCATTGACAGTCTCCTGGAAATGAGCTGCAGTGGATCACATACATCATGGTGGATAATTTAAAGAGGTTCTGCCTCTGAAAGTCTTGCAAAGAGAATTACAGTGAGCATGAATGATGGATTCAGCACATCCTATTCACAGCTAAATAATCTGAGGCCAGAAGAAATTATTACAAATCACTTTGCCAGACCCCTGAGAAACATGCTGTACAGATCTTGCTTGCACTGTAAAGCCAGAGCACCTGAGATATCCCCTGAAGCCAGATCTCCTTGCAGGTTCTGGCTCCAGGCAGTCACTCCAGCACATACCTTTCCTTAGCTGAACATGCTGGTTTTCAAAGAAAGGTGTTAAACACACATAAAAAAGACATAAATTTGTAAATAGATGTGTTTGTTTTTCAAGTGCTGTTAAAAAAATAAAAAGCAAACTAATAAAACAAGCAAATAATAAAAAAAACAAACAAAAAGCCCCTCCAAAACCCCAAATCAAACCCAACAAAAATATAAAACTCGAACCCAAAGTAGCATCCATACATGAGGAACAGAACCCTCTGGCCAGATTGTATCCAAGGGTTTTCCTTCCATTGTGGATAAGCACAATCTTATTCCCAATAGTTTTCTCCTTGTGACTTTTGAGCCTTTACAGGGAGATGGATGTGCTAAAAGAAAGCAGCCCAGTGATCCATAAAAGTCCTGGGATGAATAAGTTGCTCAAAAAGGTGATACATCCAAAGTCTAATACACCTTTTTCCCAGGCTAGGATGAGCTGTGTCTGGAAATACTGATGAGAAGTGCAATTAGGAGAGATTCTCCCACTCAATGCTGTGAATGAAGAGTGTGAGGATCTTTTCTGTGGTGGTGCTTGGAAATGAAGACTCAGGTCTGGGTGTCACCTGTTCTGTCCCATGTCACTTCCCTCCCTATTCAGTCTGAAAACCCTGCTCTCCCAGGAAGGCCAGCAAAAAGTTTAGCTCTTTTCACTTTTCCTTTCACAGATGGAGCTCTGGGAGTGAAGCCCCTGAATGCCATTTCCCAGTATTATGGATGTAATCAAGGTCCTGGAGTGTCTTTCCCTTAGGATTTCAGGGAGGAAGCACTGCACAAGTGTATCCCTGTGGAGGTGGAAGTTATGAGCTGATGCAAACTGTTTCTACATCTTGGGAAGTGGTTGTCCTTCCCCAAACCTCCAAAGCATTTCAGCCTGCTCTAAGAAAGAGAAGTTGAGGTGGGGCAGCAAGCACCAGCTTTTCTGAACTACTGCAGCAGAGTTTGGTGAGGCTCAGGTAATGGCACTCAGCTGCAGAAGCCCATAAGGGGTTAATACCTTCAGAGTTAGGCAGCTGTGGGTGACTGGGGCTGCCTTTTCAGCCTTTCTAATGGTCAACAGGGCAAAAGCAGGAAGCCTGGTATTCCCCCAGGCCATGGACTAAATTCCATCTGATGAGTCACCCTGGGGAGTCTCTTGGAGGGAAGAAGCCAGAACCTCTTCCTGGATAAATAATACATTTGCTGGTGGCTGAAGTAAGCTAAGCTATGGGTACTTTATCACAGTCATGATTTACCTCTCCAAAATATGAGGTCCCCACTGCCCTTCTTTCCTCCTTCTATGCCCCAAGGAGGGTACATTCACCATCTCATTTGCCTCTTGAAGCAAGGTGGCTCCTATGTCTCCCCGAGGACCTCCAAGGCACGAGGTGGGTGTGAGTGCACAGAGACATTCTTGCTCTGTCTGCTCCAAACAGCAGTGGTGAAGATTAAAGGGAGAACAGCATTTAGTTTCAGAGACATAAACTCCAATGGAGTTAGAAAGTGAAAGCTAAAACCAAGTTGAACATGAATCACCTGTGTCTTGGGTTGAGCTGGCAAAACGCCAACTGCCCAAGTACAGAGAAAAGGTTCCTCCTCCCCTCAACCAGCCAAAGGAAAAGGGAAGAAGAGGGAGAGGGAAAAAAAAACCTCCAAACCAGGAGTCCATCTTACACAAGTTTTATATAACAAAAAATAACCTCCCACTCCCAATTAATATGAAATCTATTATTCTAGATTCATAAGCACACTCTAAAGACACTTAGCAAGAAACAGAAAGAGTAACAACAAAATGTTTCTACTTCCCTGAACTCAAACAAACTGCAAGCACCGGCAGCAGCAGCAGCAAGGCCTAAGATAGCAGAAAAGGTGTAGCACGTGTTCTCTGCACCTCAGCCATGGTGAAACTGAACTAAGCCACTCCCACACACTGGATTTTTCTTCTTTTGAGATGATGTAAGATGGTATGGAATACAATATTATTGGCTAGAAGAAGTCAGCTGTTAGCTAGCTCAGCCCAGCTCAAGGCAGCTGACAATTTCAGGCCTAAATCTGAACTCCAAGGCCCAAATTTAGGCCCATCAGCCAAACCCATGACAACCTGACAACTTTTCTGCTACAGCTAGAATAAATTAGGCATCAGTCATTTATCTGGTGGACAAAGTGTTGCTACAACCACTAGCTGAAATAAACTCAAGATAAAAGATGTCTAGAAAAAGCCTCAGCAAATCCTCAGCTCCTGTCCTGCTAACCTAGAACAGGTAAGTCTGTGCTCTTCCAAGACTGAACACAGCATCAGTTGGTCAGTTGGACCAAGGGTTGGACTTGATGATCTCGGAGGTCTGTTCCAACCCAATTGATTCTATGATTCTGTGATCTTATTTTGTGTATTATAATACACAGCTCTGGGTATGACCTTTCCTGTCCCTCCTGGTGGATCATAGATGATTCCTGGAAGAAAAGATCATAGGCCCAAGTGAAATAAAAGCTATGTCACACATTTTGGCTTACAGATTCACCATTTATTGGAAATTGAAGCAGAGACTTTGCCAACATGGAGTGACACCCATGAACTCAGGGCCTGGAGGCAGAGGAAGTAAATTGCATGACTGGTTTGTTAATCAAAAGCTCCTGCAGTTCCACCTCCAATGTACCAATAGTTTTCAAATCAATTTCACACCACATGAGCTCTTGTAGACATTATGATGGGCTGAGTCTGATGAAGATGAGAATTTTACTTCCAAAATGATTGGTTTACGTGGCAAAGCAAAGATATGGGGGGTTCCTAACACAACCTGGACTTTTGGGGTAAAGCAAAGAGGTCAGCAACGGAGGTGTATCACCAGTACTTCATTGTGAGCCTCTGCAAAGCACTCTCTTGTCAAAAAAGAAGCCATAGAATCATAAAATAATTTAGTTTGGACAAGACCCTTAAGATCATTCAGTCCAATTGTTAAACTTGCACTGCCTGGTCCACAACTAGGTCAAACCATATCCCTAAGCACCACCTTTGGGGGGGCCAGCAGACATTTTGCCAAAGTCTTATTTGGGAAGGAGAGGCATTTGGGAATGTGATGCTTCCTTCCCACTCCCACCTCCACCCAAACTAAACACTCTGGAGGAGCTGAACTGGAGCTTTTCTCTTGAGGAGTTCAGCATGATACAGGTTCAGCCCAAATAGTATAAGAGCAGTGAGAATTAATCTGTAATGTAAGACCCCAGCTGGTAGCACCAATGGCATCGCAGCACAGCATGTGAATTCGGGTTATGCTTTCTGGCCATTGTTAGCTCTGCAGGTGCTGTTGGTCTGTTTCAAGGTATGTGTGAACTCAGAGCCTGAAGATATCTGGCTTCATGCTGCTCCCAAGGAGGTTGTTGGCTGCCTCCAGGCACTTGTCCAGCTGGGACACTGCAGTCAGGAAGAGACAGAGGCTCTAGATGGGTCAGACAGGGTGGAAGAGTCCACAGATAGAAGGAGAAAGGGGACATAGGACTTCTTCACCTGCCCCCAGGAAATCTTTAGCGTACAAAGGAGTGAGGCAGGTCCCACTGGAGAGAGAAGGGAGTCATCAGGAAAAGGATACTCAAGACTCACCACCAGCTTGACTGCACAGCCAGGTCACGGCCTTGGCCTCCAGGAGTCCACAGTAGTCTTGGTAACATTTGTCAGGTGTGTGAAGCCGGGTCACAGCCAGCACTGTGGCCCAAATGCTCGGTTCCGTGACCTGTAGGAAAACAATGGACTGGCATGCACTGCTCACTATCTTGCCTGTTCTCTCACTGCTTCCCCTCATCCTTTGTGGCTTCTGGTTCCTGATCCCTTAATTCCCCTATGCCTATCCTTGTGATGCCACTCTTGGCAACTATCCCACTGTCCCACTGTCAACATAAGAGAATTCCCCATTACCTCACCAGGAATCTTTCTCTTGATTTCAGCTTCATCGACCTCCAGCACAGAGGCCAAGCCTGAGCTGAGGGCCCAGGAACCATCTTCACTCTGCAATGCTACCAGCTTCTGGCACTCAGCAATGGCTTCAGTGGACCATGGCACAAAAATTGGAGAGCACAACACAAATGCTGTGGGATCCACATACTTGAGAGAACCACTGCTTGCTGGTAGTGGTTCATATGCTGTGGGGGGAAGATGTGAAAATGAGAATTGGGAAAATCACAGGAAGTTAACCGCTCTCTACTCACCTGTGCAATGCCCCAAGACATTAGTTCTGCTCTTTGGGCATCTTCCTGCTGCCCTCCTACATGTTCCCAAAGCAGTCTCATGCACAGTCCTTTCTGGACATCCCTAACTCATCCCCAGCCTTGACCACTGCCCCTTCTCCTTGCCTCCCTGCCCAGCTATGTCACAATAACTACCTCTCTTGATACACCCCAACACATTTTATTCAAACATGCATTTATGATTCAGTACCATCCCTGTCCCCTCCCTGGGTGTCCTCATGTTTACTGAAGGACTTTCAGATATGAGGGTAATTATAATATAATATAATAATAATGGCCAATCTTCACGAACGAAGATTTGTGAAGTACTCACCCCACGTGGGTGTGCCCTCCGAGCCTGCGCAGCGGATTTTTTTTTTTTAGGTGAGGCACAGCGTGTGCAGAACTGGCCCCACCGTTTAAGTCCTAAGGTTCATTTGCCACGGCCGAGCAAGCTTGGACAGTGACAGTGAAGTCTCCTTAGGACTATCTACAGCACCCGGTACTAACCGGGGCTGACCCTGCTGAGCATCTGAGATCTGACGGGATCGGATGGCAGGGAGGCATTTACTGCCAGGGTGGTCCGTACTGAGACTCGAACTCGCGACCTTGGGAGTCGGAGACCGGCGTGCTCTACACTATGCCACGGGACCGCCCCCATGAGGGTAATTAAGGGAAGATTAAAGGCAAAATTCATGGATTTCAACACCATGAGCAAGACATGGCACCATAACCCTTCTGCAAGACATCAGATTATCCCTACATCTCCCATCTGGGTGGCTGCCCTATACCTTTTGAGCAAGTTTTCCATGGAGGCAGGACAGCAATGTCACAGGTGAGTCGACGAAGGGCATGCCATGACTCACGCACTGCTGTCAGCCAGCCAGGTGGGACCCAGATGGTCAGAGGATAGCAGGAAGAGGCCTTACTTGAGCCACGAAGCTCAACAATCTGGCAGGGGATGTGTGACTGGCAGGGTACCAACAGTGCCAGAGGTCCTTTGAGGGCAAACAGGAGAAGGGACTGAATTTAACATATGTGAAAGATGCACCTGATGGTGATGGAACCTGCCCCAGGAACCTGGGAGTGTTCTGTGGCTGAGGACATCCCAGGGAGCTGCCCCACCAGCTTTTTTCTACTGGTGTCTTTCCTTACCTCAGTACCTCACCCTCTGTGATGTACGAACACCCACATAGCTGGTAAAGGGACAGATGATCCCTGAAGTGAGGCTGATCTCAACTGCACGATTCCTAGGCTTGTCCCCTGACCCATTTGAAGCCTCAGGCAACAACCTCTGCAGCAAGAACCTTGCAGCCAGACGATGCCCAGCCATCCTGGGGACAGATTGGGATGAGACCTGAATACCTGAATCATCTCTGTGCTGAGGAAGGAGAGAGAGCCTGGACACATGGGTTCTCTCTTCTCAGGTCTGAGGATGGACAGAGGGAAAATCTGGATGCCTGGGCCCTTGTTTCTGTGGAGGGAAGTGATGCCCAGGTGCCTGGGTCCTATCCCTGTGAGGTCAAAGCAGGGAAGGAGGGCATGCTTGGACACCAGCACTCTCTGAAGGTTTGGGATGGTGTGTGGAAGGTGGGAATGCACAAGTTATCTGTGCCCCATCTCAGCTGGAATGCATGTTAGAAATTAGTGGGATGCATGTTCCCTCAAGAAAGGCTCTCACCGTCCATCTCCCTGTGAGCACAGTGGGAATTCAATCATGTGAGAGACATCCTGGCTGTCCAGGCTGCATCGCAAGGTCATGATCCCCTTGGCCACTGTTGTATCCTGGGAGCACATGGGAAGCTACTGAAGTTAATTGGAGACATAAGATGGTTACTACTGGATATCAAAAAATTACTGAAAGATTACTGGTGGTTACTGGGAGGCCATTGGGAGATAGCTGGGAGCGACTTTAGTCCCAGCTCTCACCTGTGCCTGTCCGTGGAGCTGGGCATAGAGAAGTCTGTGTTGACCCTGAAAGATGAACTGAGGAGTGCCCCCCAGTATGTCAACCTCCAGGCCACGTGGCAGGGTCCAGCTCAGAGAGACTACTTCGGCTGCTGGCTTGAGGGCCTGCTTCAGGCACTGCAGCACCTGAGGACAGAAGGCAAGGCACAATAGTTTGCAGCAATTTGACTCCCAGTGTCAGGGTTCCCTGGGGACAGCAGAATGTGTGGAGTAGCCTGTACCAGCTGGATTCCCTGGGCCTAACCAGGTCTGTGGGTTATAGTGTTGCAGGAGCCCAGACCACTGGGTTGTCCATGGGGTATAGTCAGGGGCAGTCTGTGTGCCTGGGTTCCTGGGGCAGCTGGGTCTTGATTGCTGTGTGTGAGCAGTTCAGGTGCTGGGGTGGTTGGAAGTCAGCGTGTCTGTGGAATAAAGGGGAACCTGCCAGGGCTCCTGCGTTCCTACCACATTTGTCATACTGTTGTTGGAGGAGATGTAGGTAGCTTCATCCCCTGTCTCCCAGGCCAGGGCTGTAGCCAGGGCAGCGCTGTCCTCAGAGAAGCAGAAGGAGAAACACCTATGGTGAAAGTAGAGAAAGATGTCAGAAATGAGAGCCAGAGGGGGGTGCAAGTATGCTGGGATAGACAGGCTGGAGTTAAAGCTGAGGGAAGAAAGTTGAGGTGCAGAACAAAGGAGCAGGAAGAAGAGCAGGGAGTGAGGGACTGGGTTGGAGCTGGGGTTAGACAGGGAGCTGGCAGAGGAGAGCTGGGGCTTGAGATAAAACTGGTATCAATCTCATAGGCCTGCAGCACATTGGATCTTGGAGGCACGTTGGGGTATATAAGCTCTGTGCCTCAGTCTCCCTGCTCACTCTGGGAAGGATGCCTTAGTTGTGAGAGTAGTAAGCAAAGACTCCCAAATGGGGACTTGGCACTGGAGACCTGAGCTGACTGAGAAGGGTCTCTGGGACTCTGAATGAGCCCAAGGATTGGAACAGGCACTGATGTACTTGGGGCCCTCATCAGGGGTGAAAATGACTGAACAACCAAAGGGCAACTGTAGGAATCAGGGCAGAGAATCCCCATTACCGGTGGTTGTTGCGGTGATGACAGACTTCAGCTGTGATAGCCTCCTTGTCAGGGGGTAGCCCAGTCATGAAGATGAAGAGCTGAGAGACAGGGCGCATGAGTGGAGGAGTCCTCCACAGGGCCCCCAAAATGGGGAAAGCAGGACCTTGAACTGGAGAGATGGGCCAAGGAGACAGACACTCTATAGAAAAACTACCCCACAGAGAGGTATTCACTGAGGGACAGAAACCTCCAAAGTTATAGACCCACTTCTCCATTCCCTTTCACATTCCTTTCACAGACCAGTATCCTTCTGGTTCCCTTGTGACACATACCTTGGGTGGCTTCTTTCACTCACACTCCTGTGTCCTCTCTCTCCCTGGAACACCTGCCCCTCCACCCCTTCATGCCCCTGACCCAGACCTGGCATGCATGCCCACGGGGCCGGGGGGTACTGTAGGCTGAGCGGAGGGCTCCAAGCAGGTTGTTGTCACCCAGACTGGACTCTCTGGAGGGGATGCATTGCATGGCCTTGGTCAGGTTGTCCTGAGTATATTCAACACTTTGCCTGCAGAGAGCACAGCATGTTTGGAGCTCCATGCCATCCCTAGCACTCCTTGAGACTCTGCTCCATAGCACTTCCCACAGCTATGCCCCAGATTCCTCTACAAGTCCCTGCCCCATACTAACTCCTGAAGAGACATTGTTTCATAGTTCCTCCAAGACTGCTCAATAGAACCCAAGAGATGCTGTCCCATAAAGCCCAGATCGCATCCCAGAATCCAGCCTTGCCCTACTAAGTAGTCAGTCAGGCCCTCCAGCATCCAACCTTGCTCCATATCCACCACCTGAATTCAGAGCATGTACACCTGCCCTCCAGCATCTAACTCTGCCTCAGTGCCCATTCCAGTACCACAGTACCCAGCCATGCCCCACAGTATCCAACCATACCTACAAGCACCCTTTTCAGCCCCATAGCTGCCAGCCCACCCCATGTTTGCTCACGGGTAGATGCCCACAGACGCTGCTTCATAGCAGTAGATGTTGAAGTAGCAGCCCAGAGGCAGGCTTTCGAGGAAGAAGAGCAGAGAGTCCTGTGAAAAGACACAGTAGGCAGGTCTTGGGAGGCACTTGTCAGGAGTATGGATACCTTTGACCACAGACTTGTCCTCCTAAAGCCTCTGAACTCCCCTGGATGACCCAAGACAGTGTCCTGAACTGCCCTGAGCACACAAGATATTTCAGGACCATTTCAGGCCCCACCAGTCCCCAATCACATCTCTGTCCCTCTCTAAATGCCTGTTCTGGCTTACTCCCTCTTAACCTGCTCCTCCACCCTGGTCTCTGCTCTATGAGGGTACCTGTGCATGCTCAAGAAAAGTGGTGTCCAGGAGGAAGATGAACTCTCCAGACTGGGGCTGCTCAGGCACTGCCTCAGGAATACTGGGTGCCAGTGTCACCAACACCATGGGATCACCAAGTAGGGAGCCTGGAGGAGATATGGGATGGGATGAGATAAAGGCCAGACAGGGACACTCCTCTTCATCCTGGTTTGGATTCTCTTGTGCTTTCCGCTTCCTCTCTCCCAGAGACTGTGATGCCCCACACTGCTAACTTAATACCCTGCTACACTGTCCACCAATGGCACGGCCCATATATCCCAGTGCCTCCAAGAGAGCTGACCAATGAGCCCTAATGCATCCTGCTGTATCTGATACCTCATCACAGTGTCCTCAGCATTCCACACTGGAAATGCAGGACCCAAACAATCCCATCTGAATGCCTCTTATTCCCAAACCAGTGTTCAATGATTTCTTATTTGCCAGAATCCCCAGTGTCTCCCTGTGTCCCTATGCCTCCCACCAGAGCTGCCTGCATCTTCCCTCTCCATCTGTGCTCACCTGGAGGGGCCTTAGGGTCTCCTTTCTCCACCACAGCACTGACTGCACTGGGATCTCCAAAATACACTAGCAGCTCCAAACCACGTTGTCTTGGAGGGCTGCCAGCCAATGAGACCTGAAGAACAGGTGCCTGGTCATATACAAGAGGGACTAGACCCAGCACTGGATCAGGAGCACAGGCACTGATCCCAGTGAACCCCATTTCTCAGCATTGACATCACTCCTCAGCTACCCCCAGAATCCTGACACTCAGGAGAGCAAACCTGTGCAGTGCTACGGTCTTGGGCAGTGTAGATCAGAGGGGTGAGGGAGCAGTTGGCTTGCACATTGGCCACTCCACGGGATGACTGCAGGCTAGCAGTGAGTAGTAGGCTGTAGGGCAACTGGCTACTGAGACAGTTCCAGTCTGCAAAGAGAGACATGGTACTGGACAGGGCACAGGCTCTCCCTGCAGGAAGGGTAGGTAGACAGTATTTAGTATCCCTATATAGGGCATATGGAGGGAGTTGGGGGTTATAAATGAGGTACATGGAGAGGTCCATGAGTCTGTTTATGGGAAATGTGTGTGGGAGGTATGGATACCCTCCTGGGGCACAAGGAAGGATACATGGATCTGCCCAGGGGCTGCATGGGGGCAAAGTGTGAGTCCCCTGTGAGTGTAAAGGAAAGTTGCATCAAGTCTGTTCATAAAGACATGGGGACCGTGTAGCCCTTTTGCGTGGTGTGTGACTGGGATGGCAGGTTCCTTGTAGGGTCACTCACCATAGAGTTTTGTGTAGGGATGCAGTGTGTGTGGCAGCACAAAATGGGCTGCTCCATCTGGCTCCCGTGACAACTCCTGGACATAGCGCAGTGTCACAACCAGCTCCTTGCCAGGCGACAGGGTGCCCAGGAAGCAGGCAAACACCTCGCCTGGATACCTAGACTGGTCCTGAAGGTATTCCAGATTCTCCCAACCCCCTGTAGCCTCATGAAGCTGCTGGACCTGGGTGGAAAAGTGGACAGAAAGCCGATCACCAGGCAGGCCATGGGCTGCTTGTCCCACACTCCTGTGGTGGTTTGCACATTAGTCTCTGAACACTGGTATCTCATCCTGTAGTATAGCCTCGACCTTGGCATCCTCACTGCAGACGTGGAAGGAGTATATGGACATCTGTGGACCCAAGGGGAAGACAAAGAGAACTTCTGTGGAGATAGGACTCTTGTTCTGGTATATGAGTTCTGAGGCCACATCAGCCACATAATCCTGGATAGCAACATCCACCACAGCACTACACAGAGGCACCGAGTACAGGGGCATGTAGAGCCACTTCCCCAGCAAAAAGGATCCTGTTGCTGTAGAGAGACATGCAAGATGTCCATCAGCACACATGAAGGACACAAGGAGGTGCTTGGGGCTGTTCAAATATTTGGCTGTTGTCACCCTGGAAACCAAGACCAGGTGACCAGCGTTAACAAGGGTCTAGTGTGAGTCTGCCATGGAGCAATGTCTGACTCCCATCCCCTCAAGTTCCCTTTTCCTCCAGGCCTGTGTTTCCTACTCATTTCCTGTGGAAATGCTCTTGATCATTCCCATCCTTGTTTTATTCAGTGAAGATCCTGTCCAACTATTTCCCTCTAAGGCTGCCTATCCTTCCGTTTCTTTGTTCCACTTTGGGAGCATCCCACATTCCCCAAATGTCCCTGTCTGATCCCGAGCTCACTGTCATGGGTGTAGGATTTTCCTAGAAGTCCAAAGCTCTGATGCCACATTTCTGGAGACCTGCAGAGAAGGAAGGACTTATGTAAGAGAAGCGATACCCAGAAACCACCAGGCAGCCCCTATTTGGTGATGATTCCTTGTCATTTGACTATTCCCACACACATAGATGGAAGCCCCAACCCACTGTGCCCAGCCAGAGAAAACCAAGGGATTCAGATATGTCTGTTTATTAGCACTGGAATGTCACCAGGAGTGTCTCTGCAATGCAGAGTTCTGCATCACATTCCCACCATGGGAGAATCTTGAAGAATCACAGAATTATCAAGGGTTTAAGATCATTCAGTTCCATTCTCCTTTGTCCTATCAGTATCTGCCCATGTAAAAAGTTGCACATGATTGTTTTTATAAGCTCCCTTTAAATATTGGAAGGCCACAATGAGATCTTCTCAGAGCCTTCTCTTCTCCAGGCTAAACAACTCCAGCTCTCTCAGCATGTTTCCAGAGCTGAGGTGCTCCAGCCCTCTGAGTATCTTTGTGGTCTTCCACTCCCCTCCCACTCTCCCACTCTAAGAGGTCCATGTCTTATGCTGAGGACCCCAGACCTGTACACAGTGCTTCAGGTGGGGTTTCATTAAGGGGGAGCACACCGGGAGAATCCTTCCCTCGGCCTACTGGCCACACCTCTTTTGATGCAGCCCAGGATGCAGCTGGCTTTCTGAACTGCCAGGACACACTGCTGGCTCATCATGTCCAGCTTTTCATCTGCCGAAGACATGAGGGATAGCAAGAGAAGAAGATGTGAAAGAAAGGATGGATGGATGGATGGATGGATGGATGGATGGATGGAAGGGACTGCATTGAGAGAAACAGTACATAGCTATCCATCCATATTTGGGTGGATGGATTGGCAGATAAGGTCCATTTTAGGACAGATGGATGCATGGGTGAATAAACAGAGAGACATAAGAGTTTTTTCTGAAAAGGCTAGATGGACAGGTACCCATCACTAACAGTGTTGTGTGAATGCAGCTGCCAAAGGGATAACTGTTGTGAGGATATATTCATGAAGTAACTTGTGAGGGAGGGTTGAAAGTCCACATAATAATGGGAATATGATGGAGAAAGAAATGGGGCAAGGTTCAGGTATTCCATGACTGCAGGACAATTCCCAGAAAGGCAGTGGGGGGAGGGTGTAGCTTAATGCCAGAAGGTGAAAGGGAATGCCCTCCATCTTAAACCCTTCCACATAAATCTCTCTGGTTCAGACTCACTTGTCTCAATTTTCCCTATTCCTGCTCTTGGATGTCAGGGTGGGAAGCACCTGAAACATCCCCACCCCGCCATCATGCTGACAGAGTGGTCAGATAGAGCAAATAGGGTGTAAGTCCTGGGGGAAACAGGGGTGAGGGATGGTCAGAGGGATGGACTGACCAGGCACCAGCTCTCCTAGTAAATAGGGACAATGCACAGAGCACAGGGTCAGAATAACGAAGTGAAGCACAATCAAGCAGGCACTCACCAGAATCAAGGCCAGAGCCAGCAACGAGGTATTGACGGAGGGAGAGACGGACGAGTGAGGGGGGAGAGAGAGGAAGGGTCAGAAGGATGAGATCCAGGGACAGATAGGGGAGGGATGCAGAGACGGAGCGAGAGGTGTCCGGGCAGACAGCGAGATGCAGTGCCACGTCAGCTGCGGGGTGACTGCGGTAAAGAGGGGCGGGCACTGCCGGGCAGACGGCCGGGCCGGGGGCGGAGAGAGATCGCTGCAAACCTCCTCCGGACAGCCGGCACTGGGTGCCGTGGGGGCTGTGGGAGTCCCGGATGGCAAGGAGCCTGCGAGGCTGTGGGAAGGGNGGGTCACTGGATCGCCCTCCCCGCGGTGCCGCAGGTTGATCCAGGCACGGTGAGGGACAGGATTACAGAGCCCTGGTCAGGACCGACTCTGCCGAACCTCCCTCTGCCCCCCGGCCCTCCCGCTGTCCTCATATTTGATGCAATGGGCAGCGGCTGCCAAGGACTCCTGCAACCCGGGCAGCCTTTTTTGTGTCTCTCAGGGAGGTGGCACTCGACCCCCAAGAACTTGTCCCCTGCCAGGCCTGCAGGTCCATACACTGCTTAGTGGTATGCTGTTAATTGGGTCGTGGATTGCAAAGAAGTAAAGCCAGCCTGCTGGCCAGCTGAGGAATGGGAAGAGTTGGCAGACAAGTTCAATATATACCAAATATAGTATATATACCTACTTTTGACATAGGTGTTTCTTCTCACCTGCTGAATTGGAATGGTCCGGCTCCTTCCTTCCATGAGCTCATGCCTCCCTGGCACCAGCCCCTGGCTGAGGCAACCCACCTCACTGCTGGTCTCTAGACACTCAAGGGGCTAAATTGCATTTGACTTCAGTTGTGCTGCTCCCAGAGCACACCATGTCTGCCTCTCACTCCCTGGGAGTCTGCAGAGCACTGACCTCTTGCAGACTCTGGCAGCTTCTCTCAATCTACCTCTCAGGACTGGTGTGATCATCAGATCTGACCACTCCAAGGGTTATGCTGACAGTGTGACAGGCTTGACCAGGATGGGCAGTTCAAGATGCCTTTGTTCAAGTTCTGTCAGTGTGTCCAGTCTCATTACACCTGTGGAGGGCAAGTTCTCTGAAGAAGGGGGTGAACCAACATTCATGTGCTGCTGGTAGATGAGACCCATGACTGGACCTTCAGGAACTGGTGGAACACTCCATGTTGTCTCCAAGAATGCTGATGCTTATGAGCAGGCAAAGAAGTCCCAGGTGTAGATGTTACACACTGCATTTGAGCAGCCTGCCTCTTGGTAGAAAGTGCCTCCTTTCCTCACCATAGGAGATGAGTAAGTGGCACTTGGTCAAAAAGTCCCATAAACATCAAGTTGCTGACCTGTTAACCCAGCTTCATCTTCCCAAAACTTTTGTCCAGCTGGATGCATAGTTGAAGATTCTCACTGACTCTTGATGGAGACCCCTTCATGCCAGTGAATGGTTTTCAGGTGCTGGACCTCTAGTATCTCTCTTCTGAGCATCTCTGGAGGATGTCAGCCCCCTTGAGTCTGGGCCTCTTATAAAGTGCAAAGAAATATTACCTGATCTTAGTGTGCTGTAGAAGTCATCTGCTTAGATACTCAGATATTTTCTGTCCAGACAGGACAGCAGAATCTGTTCCATCTGAGCTGGGAAACAGCAAAGTGAATGGCCTGACTGGTGACAGAGCTACAAGCTCAGAAAGGAGGGGAACTGAGGTGCACAGAAATTGTGGCTCTGGGTACAAATCCATGGAAGCATTTGGGACACTATGTTTCCACTGCTTTCTTAAGGCTACATAGTCCCAGCAGATTTGGGTGTGGAGGGCCCTGTCAGGGAGCAGCAAAGACCAGCTGCTGCTCCAGCAAAGGGCAGTTGGGAACCAAATGCACTGCTAAGGTGGGTGAGAGCAGTGACCTCACCAACATGGAGCCAGGATGCTGGAGGGTAGTTCAGGGTCAGGACTGGTTCCAGAGAGAGTGGCCAGGGTCAGGCATAGTCAGCAGTCATCCAGCAAGTTGGATAACAGCGGGAACAAGACCTTACTTCTTGCTTTCTTCTCAACAACTCCTATTGGTAGAGGAGCTGACTTTGGACTCAGCCATCTAAGCTGCTTGACTGAGCCAGCTGAACTCTGGGAGAGGCATATGCTCCAGGCCTTGAGCATCTACACCATGTAGACTAACATACAGTATAAGCTCTGTATTCCTAAGCTACTTTTGTGATCAAGCTTATGTTCAAAGTTGTACCATCTACCCAGACCTATTCTGGTGTGAATAAGCTTCCAGATGTGCTTCTCTCCCTCAGCTGATGACAAAAGTTATCTAACATAGGCTCATTTTCTTTAAGAGTTCCCAATAACAAGTTTTCAGAAGGTTTGGTACTCTAAAAGTTTCCATTCAAATGGACAGAGGAAGGAAAGGAGGCAAACTGGGTAGAACTGATATCTACTTCTCTGTACCTTCCAGACAAAATCTTTTTAGTAGAAGGAAAACACAGCTGGAAGCAAGGCTTCCAAGATGTGCCTTTCTACAGATTAAAGAGAACCTGCAGAGGAGCAAGTCCCATTGAAACTTACTGATTTGAAAGAGCTTAATGATCACCATAGTGCATTACTGCACTGTATCTTTGCATGGACCCTCTTCCCTTTTCCCTCATACTCCCCATGCCTTGTTCAAGGACTGCAGCTTGCAAGCATACATGTTTAGCAAGCACAGCATTTGTATTAAGGAACTGTATTATTGTCATCAGTGTGAACGCATGGTCATCCAAGCCCAGAGAATTGTTCTTGTAGGGTAGGGTTAACTTCTGAGTGTAGATCAAAATACCATATGGAGTCTTGTGGATCTTGTTCAGCTTGTAGACAAAGGGTTGTATAAACCTTTTTAAGGGCATGTCAAGTCGGAAACATGATTTGCTAATAATCACAGGCCAAAGAAAAGTCTCAGACTATGTCTGAAGATACCAAGTGGGCTTTGAAACTTTAACTAGAATCTCTGTAAAGTTACAGAGTTAAATTAGACTACAGCCATGGCATGGACTACCTAAGTCGGAGTACAGCACCAAGGCTAAGAGGAGGCCTAAACACTTCAACAGAACTGAAGCCTGACCACCGATGTGTTGCCTGCATAGGTAGATGTCAAATATTGCAAGGTAAGGGATGAACTTCAGTTAAAGGTTGAGAAATTCAGTTGCCTCAGCCTAAGTACCTTTTACCACCTGGGATGCTCCAGCCATGCAGACAAGCTTGGCCTTCTGGACATCAGCTAAAAGTCATGTGAAATACCCTACAAAGCAAAGTGTCCTGTTAGAAACCCGAATTAGATGACTAAATCCCTTCCTAAGTCAGCTGAGGCATTCAAACTCCAGAGCTGGGAATGGAAAGAAAAAAGCAGGATCAGTAATCCTATTGATGGGTAAGAAAAGCATCTCCTTTTCAGAAACCATATAATGGCACAGTGTTCAATTTCTTCTAACAGCTCAGCTTGAGTACCAAATCAGAACGAAAAACCCCAAGGTATACAGGGAGTGTGATTCATCACTCCAACATCCAGAATTCCAGAGTACATGTCCAGGAATGCCTCTGGCAACAAATCTTTCAACAGTTTTACCTCCAGAGATGATTCCACCCCGTGGTCTCTAACTCACCTGAACACTATTCAGCTGTGCTCCTTTTTCCTCCTTTTAGGGCTGACAGGTTGTCACAGACTCAAGCGGTCTTTTGATATTAAATTAATCACAAGAACTACAGTATCCTCAGGGGTACTTGAACAGTAAGGGTTATTTATTTCTTCAGCAAAGTTTGAGGAACTTGTCCTTTCAAAATTTGCTCACGTTTTTCAATGTGTAAAAACATTTTCAAATATTTTCTTTCTAAAATGTTCTTGTTATACTGTTATTCCATCGATGACCACTTATTCTTTCTGCTTTCAATAACAATTTACACAAATGTTCATGACATAGGGGTATCTATAGAGTTTCAGTAATAAAATTTAAACATGATTGATATGTGTTTGGAGGCTCTGGCCTGATCCAGTCTGTTTTAAGATGTAAAATGTAGTTGCTAAGTGTAAAATACATGTATATACATGGTTAAAACACAGACATTGAAAGAACACAGTTTAGGAAAAATCACTTTAATGTCGCAAATATAAGCAGTGCCTTGCTTTCTTGACTGATAAATTGTAAAAATTAATAGTAAAATCACTTGTAAAGGTTTTATTTCAGACTGAATATTCTGTTTTCACTCTGTTCTAATTTCCTTTTCATAGTCCTAAAAAGACACAGAACATATGAGATTATTGTGAATTGCTAATGGTAAATTCTCAAATGCAGTAGAGCCAAGGGACACTTGTTTTTTTTCCAGGAACTCCATTTTTTTCCATCAGGAAAAATAAGCAGTGGGACAACTGACCCATCTCATATGAGCTGCAGTGCACAAACAAAGCAGAGCCAAAGCCGTCAGGAGAAGGTTTGTGCACTGGAAGGCCTTTTTTACCTACAGAGTGAAAGCACTTCAGGTGAGTGAGCATCAAATTGTACAGAAATTTTTATGGTACTCCTTGAGGTGAATTAAACATGTTTGTGTTTAAATATAAAAGAAAAAAGTAATGAACAATGGATTGGGCTCTGCTGCCCAAAGGTCCCGGAGTGCTCCTATGGCTACAAGACAAGGATGAAGCTTTTTCTTATCTCATTACCAAGGGAAATCTCAGAACTTTTCCAGAAGTCTGTGCTGTCTCTGTCTTCCCTTCTTTGAGGCAGCTTAACCTCTTCTTGTAGTTGAAACTTCTTGTTCCCTGTTCCATATAATTCCTTGTTTACAAATTACCACTGCTGAGCAGTTGCAATTACAATTTTCCCTGCAATATCAGGCAAGCCTGAAATCACATTTCTAAGAGGTAAATCAGGTTAATTTTGGTCAAATTAGAAAATATTATTGTGTAGATCTCTTCTACCATCTATGATTAGTCCAGGATGAAAATATTAGGATGGACATTAATGCACAAAGGATATGAAAAAAATAACAGCAAGAAGGAAGAAGAGATGGACCAAAAAGCATGCTGTGAGCCTGTGAGATATTCACTGTACCAAAAATGAGTACCAGATTTCCTGAGGTATTATTTACATTGCATCAGTACTCCATATTTTGGATAAGGGCAGAAATTCTACTGAGAGCCTCAGCAGTCTGTCTGTGAGCATTACAATTGCAAACTGTCCTGCCAAAAGGTAGGTGGGAATATTTCCCATGATCTTTGCTACTGAAATATGATTTGTGAAACAGGAATAGTTTTTATTCTATTTTGCATTTTTGCTCCTTTAGATATTCTGTCTGAATGAGATAAAGATATTTCAGTGTGATTGTCCAGAACTAAGGTGATAATCTGCAGGCAATAGAGAGAGAAAATCCTCTTATAGTATAGTTACAGTATGTACATACCTCTTATAGTATAGACACAGTCAGGGTTTAATTCCTTTGGAAACCACAGGATTAGTATGTCCAGGTGTCTGCACTGATTGTCTGTGAAATGGTAATGAATTTAACTACATTTAATTTAACAAGTAACACCAGATCCCTGGAAGGTCATCTTCTTATTCTGCAGTCTTATGTTGTTTTAGCTTCTGAAGGAAGTCTAAAACAGAAAGAAAACCAAAAACACTCACAAAAACAAAAAGCAAAACCCCAAAATATAATTAAAAACCATGACAAAAATCACCAAACCCCCATTTACTTAAAAAAGTACATTTCTTGTAACAATTTCCTTCAGTATCTGTTTTATTTCTTAGGTATAGGGGGGGTGAAATGATCACCAACCCCAAAGTGCCTCTTTTCCTTTTTTTTGTTGAATATTTCTAAATCTTAGCTTGTCTGTTGGCTGGAATATCACTTTCTGACCCTGTAGGTTTCAAAAAATATTGCCAAGTAAGATATACCATTCTTTACAAAATTTTCCTCAGTATTTTCCTGGGTGTTTCAGTTTTTTATAAAGTTGTCCATGTCTTAGGAAATGCACATTATGGTTTCCACTGGCTGTATTTATCTAGTATAGCCTAGGTCATCAAAACATCCAGCTGTAGTTCTCTGTTATGATTTCCAAACTGAAGAAAACAATTTTGTTTAAAAATATGCATAAGAGAAAATAATTTTAAAAATACAATAATCTCTCCCTGTGTCTAGGATGTCACAAGAAGCTCCATATTCAATGCTCTCTGTTCCTATCAAGGTCACTGGGATTGCCAAAAACAGTGAGAGCAAATCAGCAAATGGCAGTGCACTTGGAACAGATACTTATCAGAAGACTATTACCTACTCAGTCTTGTAACTTGGAACACTGAAGAACAACAGGAGATATCTCGAGCTCCAGAAGGACTCTGGGAAGGAACCTTACAATTCTGTATGAGAAGTAACAACTATCTCTCCAACACCTAGAGTACAAGAAAGTATCTGAGGGAACCCAGTTGCCTTCAGCAGGAAACCCTTTCCATTTCATAACTACTGAGTTAGCCACAATCCCAAGGTTTGTTCTGACTGCAATGTCTTTAGTTGCATTTAGCACTCAATGTGAAAATTTCCAAATTCACACATTTCATGAGACAATCGTCATGGCAGCCATGGAATCTGAATTCACAAACGCCCAAAGGTAGCCTAATGCAGCTGTACAGAGCTCAGCTCACCTGTCCAAGTTTTTGAGATATCCTGGAGTACCTGCACATTCTAAGCAGGCCACTAAAGATGATGGAGATACTATAAGAAAACCACACCTTTGTGAAGAGGGAGTTGGATGCCAGGTGGGGTACCCTGGGGCATCTCAAACTCCTTGCAAGCCCCAATTCTGCTTTTGTGATAAGAGTACACTTCAGGTTTTACTTCAAGGGAGGGAACTGATGTTGATTTAGTGACAGGGATCGTGTGTGAGTGTACTCTGTGAGTGGTGGAGAGCAGAACTTGGGAAGCAGAGGGGCAATGCCAAGGAGTCCTTTGTCCAGTCTGGTTTATCTCCATAATAACGTGGAGACAATGAACATTGTTGCAATTTTTTCCCACATCACTTGTAAGGTCGACTATTGTAGTTCTTGTCTTGGAGCATTCTCTGAGTTCTCACAAGAGGTAGTGGGATACATGGACATCACGAGAAGCCATTAGTCCCGTGGGTTTATCTCACAGAACAGAGAGAAGAAGATGTTCAAGGTCTAATAGGACAGAGGATGGGGCCAGAGGTGCAACATTTAATCCTATATGTTTTACTCCGGAGCTGATGCAGATCCAAGTGGAAGGAGGGTGGCTGTGAGTTAGGATGGCTGTCAGTTCCTGAAGGTGTCAGCAGTGAGTGTTACAGTCACAATGTGTGTTACAGTCACAGGGTGTATTGCAGTCACAGTCTCTGGGTTGAGCATTGTACCTGAAACCTGGGAAGCAGGGCCTGTGCATCTGCCAGTGTTTTGGAAGAGAAGGTTTGGAGAGCTGGGTCCATGGCATTCCCTTTCCACCTGCCATGTGTTCAGGTTGCTGACAGAAAGCATGACCTTCACCTTACCTGGGCACTGCTGTTTGACTTTTGTAAGGGAAGGCTTGTACAGAAGAAGTCTGAGGCTTTCTGACTTGTCTGTAATCAAAGTCTGTGTCACAGTTTCTACTCTAATGAACACTGGTGGGGACACATTGTTCAACTTGGTTTCTCTTATCTCACCCTGGGATCCATTAAAGCTCCAAGTAACTTTTTCTCTGCTTCTGCCTGTCATTTCCCCAAGGCACCTGGCCAGATTTTGCCACAGCTACAACAGGGAGGTGGTACACAGTCCTCAAGGGACTCATTAAAATGCTGACATCCCTAATGAGTTCTGTGTTGTTCTCCTGCCCACCTGCAGAGCTGTAAGCATTGTAGTTAATTAGGGAGCTCCCACATGTGTTTCAATGAACAACAAAAGCATCATTTCTGTTTGTCTTTTGGTATCATTATGTATGACAGGAAGAATGGAAATGGAGTCATTTTGAAAAGAAATTAGTCTGGCTTATATCCTGGTGGGAATCGGGCAGAGAGAGGAAAAGTATCTGTGATCCAGCAGGGACTGGCCAGAGTCACACTTTGATTCATGTGCTGGCAATAAGACAATTCTTCCTCCAGTCTCTTGTCCCGTGGCTGCAACCCACTGTGCTGCCAAAGGTCTCATTTGCAAAGCCTTTCTCTGGTCTAATTAGCACTACCTTTACATGCTCTATAATTATGCACAGAAACAGGAGGATCGTTCATTACCATGGCAAAAGTTTTTCAAGGCCTTTTTTAATGAATGAAAGAAGAAAAACCTTAATTAAAAAAAATGTCTTCTCCATTTATCTGGTCCCCCTGTACTCCAGTTTTCTCAGGACATGAACCCCGAGAAGAGCTGATTCAGTCGAGAGATGGACAGGTGATAAAAATTTTCATGGACAATTCAACTAAGAAAAATTTAAACAACAGAATGAATAGAAATAAGTGAAGAAAAACTGAATCCGCATGCTGAAGGGAATGTCATTGGCTTGCAGATAATTTAGCAGATGAACAAGACAGTTGGACATCCACTTGCATGGTCCAGGAATTACAGATTGAATGAGGTAGAGCTACAGAGAGGAGCAATCATTTGGGATGGCTTATTTTCTTTAAAGGTAATACCAATTTTATCCAAGTTTCCCACAATTTTCATGATGGGAACATTGGAAGTTATAACATGGAAAGTTCAAATGTGAGCAACTGGAACATGGGATGGAATTTTTTTAGGAAATGTCAAAATAATTACTGGAACTGTTGATTTCAAATTCATATTGGTCCTCAGGGATGAGGGAGTAGAACAGAGATGACAGATTTTTAAGGAAATCTTCCACAGAGAACAAGTGCAAGTGACCCTCGGAACCAAAAAATTTGGAAAAGAAGACAAGAGACCAGTATGGTTAAGTAGGGACCTTCTGGTCAAATGAAAGGGAAAGTGAAAACTAGCACAGCTGACCTCAGAAGAGTCTAGAGATGATGTTCAGTTGTGTAGAGGTGGGTTGAGGAAGGCCAAGGAGAGGCTGGAACTGAACCTGGCAGTGGACACAAAGAATAAAAGGAAGGGCTTCTACAGGTATGTCAGCCATAAAAGTAAGGTCAAAGAAAATATTACATCCCAAAAAACACTGCTGGAAAACTGGTAACAACAGATGAGAAGAAGGCTGAGGTGCTCAAAAACTTTTTTGCCTCAATCTTCAATGGCAACTTCTCTTCCCACACCTCTTGAGTGGGTGGACAGCAGGATGGGAGTGGGAGAGCAAAGTGCTTCCTACTGTAAATAAAGATCAGGTTCATGACCATACAAACCATTCTTTGATTCTATGATATATTATTTATAGCCAAAAGAATGGTAAGAATGCTTGTTAGTAATGAAAACCAAAAATATAATCATAAGTAAAAAAAATAGGTAAAACTGAAAGAGGTAAATACTAAAATTTCTTACAGTTAAAGTGTATGGATGTGCTGGTTTAAAGGGAAAGTGGCAGGAGAAATGAACCCAGCTCAGGAGATATTATAAGTCAGAGCTACAATTTAATAAAAATACAAAAATAAATGCAATGACACAAAGAGAAATTGCTTTTAACCCATAAACCCCAGAAGAATAACCCAGCACCATGGGGCACAAACAGAATGGTGTTTGTTAGCCCCTGTGCTGAGGTCCACATGGTTCCCCTGAGTCCAAAGCAAAAAGAGGCAAAAAACCTGCTGGTGCAGAAGATGGATGCAGTCTGGTGAAGAGTGGCAGTCGCAGTCTGGTCAAGAGTGGTGGTCTCCTCCTGTCCACGTTCTGATCCTCCTCCGGATCTGACAAGTGGTCCCCCAACTCCCCAAACCCCCAAGATTATATCCCCTCTGGTCCAGGTGTGACTGCCCAGTACCTCCCCCAGGGCAGGAAATTACACAATGAGTAATCTCTCTCTGTGAGTCATAGGGTATTTGGAATCACTGATGGCCCATTAGCAGACATGACACCTCAGGTGGGTGTGGAGGTGCTAATGACTTGCTGGAAGGGAGTTATCACAGCTCCTGTCTCACAGGCTTCTTTCACACCTAACTCACACCCTGAGGGGTCAGGTGTGCCCTGGGCAGCTACTGCAAATGCTCCATTGTTAACAGTTCCTGGGAAATGGCATAGAGGGTGCAGAATAAATGGCTTTGATCACACCCACACATTAATAAACTGGTACCACCTGCTGAACTAGGACAATGGATTGCAAAAAAAAATGTGTTGAGGGAGCGAAGTAGTATTGCCTTCTGAAGCTTAATGGTTGTTTCTTGCTTTTATTATTAAAGCACTCCTAACATTTCACTTTTGTGTAACAATATTTATTTCTGGGGTAAATAGGGTAGTTTTCTTCTCTGAGCCTTGTATGTTCTGACCTGCCTAGAAAAGTGTACAAGACTCCAGTTGATGTTCTCAGCATGGACTTTTGGGAGAGCCTACGCAGGCAGTTTGGACTTGAGGGTATATTTTGAGTGAACTTAGTGAGTTTAGATGAAATCTACCAAAAGCCTTTCTTGCAGTTTGCATAATACAAGATCCTCTTGTATTTGAGCTCATCGTTTGGATGAGCACTTGGGACAAAATCAGTCCCCTCCAGGGGACAGGCTGGAGGCCTGGGGAATGAGGTGCTGAACCTGCCTCTGCAGCGTGCACATCATGTAATGGAGGAAGACTGAATGTTGCACAAAATAATTGGAAGCTGTTTGCTTTATGATTAAATACCTCTTGTTTGTTGGCAGAGAACTAGAGCAGTTGTATTTCCCATTTTCTGTGTCTTTAGTCTGTTGGTGTTTCATTTGTCA
>VWZD01008794.1:3805-50894 GCA_013396695.1 Sakesphorus luctuosus
CACCCCCACCCCCACACCCACACCCACACCTCACACACATAGCCCAGGACATGCCTGTGGGCAGATCAAACTCCCCTGACAGCCACAGGACAAGGAACACGAGTGGTCTCTGCAGTGTCCCTGGGGCTCCCGGCTCTGCTTCCTGGCCATTAGCTCTGCATTGAGCTGGTCGATGCGGCAGCCGGGAGGATGTGCCAGTCGTGTGCCAGCCAGGAACAGACAGGAAGGGCAGCTCAAGTGATGGCCATGGTGACACACACAAACCCACCAACTGCCCATCTGCCCCAGCCATACCCAATTCCCACCGCAGTGCCAGCCCCTGGGATGCCACCATCACCCTGGAGTTGGTGCCCAGCCAGCAGGCTGAGCCCAGTGGCTCCCAGCAGCTCCTTCCAGCCACTGGGACACAGCTGAGAAGGGAGTTCCCATGAGATGGGGGACTGGAGTGACTCCAGAGGGTGCTGTCGGATCACCCAGCCTGGATCCAGCCCCATGCGCAGGGAGAGCTGCCAAGCCACGTGCCAGGCTGGTGCCACCACCTGCAACGGTGCCCAGAGGCACCCAGAGCCCTCTCCCAGCCTCAGGCTTCATTGTGGAGAGCCCTGGTTCATCCCTGGGGAGATGGCTCAGGCTGGCACAGAAGCGACCTGGGAGCAGGAGGCAGCATGATGGCACTGGCAGGTGACACTGGCTTGAGCCCTGCCATGGCCTGGGGCAGGGCGTGAGGCCATTCCTGTGCAGGACCAGTGGAGCTGGTGTGACCACACCATGCCCAGCCACCACAGGCACGTGCTGTGCCTGTGTGAGTGTCCCTGCCTTGGGCATAGAGATGCCCAACGTGCCCTGGCGTCTGCCTGGCCACTGGCACCAAGGCCACACGGTGACCCTGCAGTGCCAGGTGACAGCCACGGTGGCCTCAATGTGAGGTGAGATGGGTGGAGCTGTTGGCGACACCGCAGGTGCTCCTTGTGGCGTCGAGCCACCCCGTGGCACTGCTGGCACCCAGCCCTGCCCGGTGACATCCCGGGACAGTCTCTGCTGTGCCTGGCAGTGCCAGCTGCCCCAGGAGGGACACCCAGGAGGTTGAAGGTCAGGGATGGGGCTGTTCCATGTGCCACTCATGGGGGCCTGAAGAAGGATGGGGTCCCCTGTGGGTGCAGCGTGGGTGACCCGTGGATGTGCCTTGTGGGTGTCCCTGTGTCCATCTGTCTGTCCTTGCCGTGTGTCCTGCAGCCTCCACATCCAGGTCCAGCCTCATTGGGTTACCCAGGAGGTCCTGCTGCTGCCATTGCCAGTGCCACACCAGCCCTGGACCCTCAAGTCAGCAGCTCACTCCCTCCATCCATCCCAGCAGTGCCGGGGCCGGGGCTTGGAGCTCACCCCCATCCCTGCCTCTGCCGGTACCGTCCCTCTCTCCCGTCCTCACAGTGTCTCCCAGTCCCTCCAGTGCCCATCCTGCACAGGTCCCCTGCGGTCGGTGCCTCTGTTCTCGCTCCCCTCTCCCGGTGTCGCTTCTCCTGCCCATCCGTCGCTCCCGGTACCGGTCCTTTCCCACCTGTGCCTGTCCCTCCCGCCGGGGCCGCTGCGGGTGCACCCCCCTCTGCCGATATCCCCGGTCCCTCCGCGTCCCCGACGCCGGTGCAGCACCCTCTGCTGGTGCCGGTAAGTCCCGATATGCCGGGTCCCGGTGCTGGTAAGCCCCGCTGCCGGTGCCCCGCTCTTGGTGCTGGCAGGCCCTGCTGCTGGTATGCCCCGGTGTCGGTAAGCCCCGCTGCCGGTAAGCCTCAGTTCCCCACTCCTTGTCGTGGTAAGCCCTGGAGCCGGTAAGCCCCGGCGCCAACAAGCCCCGGTGCCGGTAAGTCCAGGTGCCCGGGTCCCAGTGCCACTAAGCTCCCGTGCCCCGGTGCCGGTGCCTCGCTCCCGGTGCCGGTAAGTCCTGGGAAGCCTCAGTGCCATCAAACCCCGGTGTCCCGGGTCCCAGTAAGCTCCGGTAAGCCACGGTAAACCTTGGCGCCCCGCTCCTGCCGTGCTGGTAACTCCCGGTGCCACCAAGCCCCGGTGCCCCGCTCCGGTGCCTGTACGCCCCAGTAAGTCCCGGTACGCCCCGGTAAGCCCCGGCAAGCCCCGGTAAGATGCGGTGCCCGTAAGCCCCGGTAAGCCGCGGTTCCCGTAAACCCCGGTACGCCCCGGCAAGCCCCGGTAAGCCGCGGTGCCCGTAAGCCCCGGTACGCCCCGGCAAGCCTCGGTAAGCCGCGGTGCCCGTAAGCCCCGCTTGGAGGTGCCGTCCCGCCCCACCCCGAGCGGCGGCGGCGCTCACCGTGCGGCGGGGCGGGCAGGCGGACGGAGCCGTCGGCGCGCAGGCGGATGTCGGTGGTGCGGAGCGGCGCGGGGGCCACGGGGGCGGCGGCGGCGGCGCGGCAGCCCTGGAAGCAAAGCGCCCAGGCCTGCTCCTCGTTCAGCGGCTGCTCGTAGCACTTCAGCACCTCCTCCAGGGACAGCTCCCGCGGCGGCCCCGCGCCCGCCCGCGCCANTGGGGGCACCGGGCGGATCGGCAGGCACGGGGCGAGGCGGGTCAGTATCGTGCGGTACGGCATGGCACGGTGCGGTACGGTGCGGTGTGGTACAGCATGGCATGGCACGTTACGGTACGGCATGGAACATTACGGTACAGCATGGCTAGGTACGGCACTGCTCGATATGTATGGCACAGCTTGGTACAGTGTGGCATGGCACGGTACAGTATGGCACGGCTCAGCATGAGTGGCACAGCTTGGTATGGCATGGCATGGCATGGCATGGCATGGTACAGCACAGCTCAGTATGTGTGACACATGCAGTAATAGTCTGGCATCACTCGGTAGAGTGTGGCATGGCACAGCACAGCTCAGTGCAGTGTGGCACGGCTCAGAATGGCACATCCTGGTATGGCACAGCACAGCTTGGCACAGCATGGCTCAACACGGCACATCACGGCTCAGTACCGGATGGCACAGCTCAGCATGGCATGGTACAGCACAGCTCAGTATGTGTGACACATGCAGTAATAGTCTGGCATCACTCGGTAGAGTGTGGCATGGCACAGCACAGCTCAGTGCAGTGTGGCACGGCTCAGAATGGCACATCCTGGTATGGCACAGCACAGCTTGGCACAGCATGGCTCAACACGGCACATCACGGCTCAGTACCGGATGGCACAGCTCAGCATGGCATGGTACAGCACAGCTCAGTACAGGATGGCACCGATCAGCATGGCATGGTACAGCACAGCTCAGTACAGGATGGCACAGATCAGCATGGCACGGTACAGCACAGCTCAGTACAGGATGGCACCAATCAGCATGGCATGGTACAGCACAGCTCAGTACAGGATGGCACAGATCAGCATGGCACGGTACAGCACAGCTTGCCCCGACCCTGACTGCAGGAATGGGAGCAGGGAGTGGCTGCCCTGGGTTACCTGGGCGAAGGGCACACACCTGGGCACAGGGCAGAGGGCGTGGGTGCCCCTGGCGTGGGGTGCAGTGCCCAGGGAGGGTGCGGGGCAGTGCTGGGTGACACCCCACAAGGGACACAAGAGCACTGTGCTCCCCGAGAGGATCGGGGTGGCCACGGCACAGGGCTTGGCCCCAGCCCAGGCTCCCACCCCATGGAGCCAGCAGGGCGGAGGGACACGATAGCCTTGGGAACAGGGTCACCTGGGGACACAGGGTGGGACCGAGGGCAGGAACTTGGGATACCAGCAGGAACCTGGGATGCCAGCACTCATGGGGACACCTGTCGTGAGGGAAGGGAGAGGGAAGGGGCCAGGCTGGGAGAGCAAACCTCCCCAGAGGGAAGGAGAATCCCACAGCCACTGGGAAAGGCTGGCATGACATGGTGCTGATGGTGGGGTCACCCTTGGGCATCAGCTGGTCCCTGCAGACACATGGGGAAGGCAGGATTGTCCTGGAAGAACAGAAAGGACAGCCAGTCTATGGGAAAGGTCAGAGGGAGCAAATGAGCACTTGTCATGATGAGCTTCCTGTTTCCATGATGGAAGGAGCATAAAAATCCATCTCAGCTCCATTAACAGATGAGCATAAAATAGGATCAATCCTAGAGCTGTGCCAGCTGGGCCAGGAGAGGGACGGAGCAGGGACGAGGGTTCTGGCTATCCTACATTGCTGAAGGCCTCCTCCAGGGCCAGAGATCTCCAGCAAAGAGCCTGGGTTGGAGGAGAAATACCCAGAGAACCCGAGCAGTGCCAGCTCCATCTTTAGGGAAGGAAAGGCAGAATGGAGCTGGAATGCTGGGAAATGCAGCCTTGTGCAGTGCCCTGGGGTTTGGGGAAGGGGAGGATGGATACAGGTGATCCACGGAGTCTGTGCATCTCTGGGATTGCTCAAATGCACCGTGGCCAGGAGGAAGCATCTTACAGGGAGCTGGGAGCACAGTGCCAGCTTCATCTTCAGCTGGATCCACATGGAATGCCACGCAGCTCCAGCCCCCGGAGCAACTCGTGGCCATGACGCCGACACCTGGCTCTGCTTTGGGAGATTTGAATGTAATGTTGGCCCTGTAATCAGCTGGTTTGGAGCCTGCCTGGGAAGCGACTTCCTGGGAGGAAGGCCCACCTGAGCTGTGCTGTGCCAGCTGCCAGCTTTCCATCGCCCCCGGGCACAGCCGGGGCGGCACCGGCAGGGAGGGGAGGACGTGCCCAGGATAACCCACCCTGCAGGATTCAGGGCATGGCATTTGCATGACAAAGCACGGAGCCCTTTGCTTTGGGTAAATCTGTAATTAATATGGAATCACGGCATAATTAAAAGCTACCGGCATGGAAAACTCAAACAGGAGCCAAGTGTGTGTGTGGATGAGGGAAATGGAATTGAAAATGAAAGAAATAAGGAAAAAAAAAAGATGGGCAGTTTGAGAAATGGTGTCGGAACACTATGGGAGGGTTGGAATTCCTGTCCAGTGTGGAATCAGGATGAGACAGGCATGGAGTGGGGATGGAGGTCAGACAGAGTCCTTCAAGGACCTTGGGAACAGCCTTGAGGACACCTTAGAGACCTCAATGCCACTTGGGTGACGCTGGGGACAACCTTGGGGACACCACGGGAACCCTGGGGATGCATTGGCAGTGGCATGGAGACCTTGGAGATACTGGAGGGACACCATGGGGACCTTGGGCAGTGATGAGCTCTTGACTATACCTCCCAATGTCCCCTTGCTGGGTTCCATCCCAGGAATGGTTTTCCCTGTTTTTCCTTCCTTGGTCAAAGCAGAGTCTCTGACCCAGCATTTCACAGCACTCGCTGCTCCCACACTTTCCGATTCCCTGGAATTCCCCAGCCAGTCTCAAGGCAATGAACCCCCACACTGAGGCTGGACTTGGATCTTCCTGAGGGAACACCAACCCCATCTTGCTGCCTTCCCACCACCCTACGCCCTGGAGTGGGTCCACAGTCAGAAGGCACCAGGTTCCCAGGGCACTGATGCTGTGAGAGCTCCCAGTGTCTGTGGGAATAACCTTCGGGAGCACTCTGGAATGCCACACTCCCAGCTGGACACTTGTGAGGGCCAGCCACGATGGACCCCAAAATCTGGGGCTGCCACAAACTTGGCTGTGCCATCCTGGCAGGGTATAGCACCTCAGGAATGCGACTCTGGCAAAGGTTCCCAGACCCGGTGCCGTGGGGTCTCTCCGCAGCCTCCCTGGCACCGGCTGTGGGATCCCAGGGCGCTGGCACTGCCGGACCCGCCGGCACTGCCGGGAAGTGTTCCTGGCTCCTGGCAGTGTGTGCTGCTGACTCACCACAAACCCACCCCACGGCCCATTCCTGCAGCAGCTCATTCCTGCTGGTGGATCCCCAGGGCTCACCTTCCCATGGGGAATGGCCTCTGCTGCTCCAGGGCACACGGATGGGCAGCAGCTCTCAGTGGTGCTTCATGGCCAGGAAGGGTCAGAGCAGAGGGAAAATCCTGCTAGGAGTTCTGCAGTGCTCCCTGTGAAACCTCACAGCCATCCACGACTTAAAGGGAGCTGAGAATAAAAGAGAGGGGCTTGGGAAAGGGGCATGGAATGACAGGACAGGGGGGAATGGCTTCACGCTGCCAGAGGGTGGGTTAGGTGGGATATTGGGGAGGAATTCTTGGCTGTGAGGGTGGGCAGGCCCTGGCACAGGTGCCCACAGAAGCTGTGGCTGCTCCATCCCTGGGAGTGTCCAAGGCCAGGTTGGACAGGGCTTGGAGCACCCTGGGCTGGTGGGAGGTGTCCCTGCCAAGCAGGGGGTGGCACTGGATCCCCTGGTCCCTTCCAACCCAAACCATTCTGTGATTCCACGATTTATTACCCGAATGATGCCGGCGATTCTTCCCTCTGGGAATTCCAGCCGCTCTCGACCCTGGGTGGGGCAGGTCAGCAGCATCCGAACCCCCGAGGGACATAGGGATACGAGGGGCACATCCAGGCAGGTCCAAAGCCCCCGCCCGGTGTCCCCCCACACGCCGTGTCCCTCGTGTGCCCCCACAGCTCCCCGTGTCCCCACACATCCTCTCTTAAGCGGTGGTCCCCGCCCTGTCCCGCCGCCCTCCCCAACATGGCAGCCCCCACCTCCGCCACTACCAAGATGGCGGCAGGGCGCGGGATGCCTTCGCTCTTTCAGCCAATAGACAGAGGCGGTGGGTTGGGCGTGCCCACGCCTCTCTTCCTCTCCAGCCAATGGGAAGAGGCGGGCTGGGCCGGCGGCAGCCAATGACGGCACGGGCCGGGTTGGCGGGAAGCGGCGGCGCGCCATGGCGGGCACGGGCGGGCGGAGCTGGCGGGACCTGCTCGGTACGTGGGGCTGAGGCGGCACCGGGCGGGCTGCGGGCCAGCTCCGGGCCGGGCCTTCCCGCAGGGACAGAGAGGGGAGCGGGGGCGGAAATGTCCCCCCGCTGCCCAAATATGCCGCCTCTCTCTCTGCCTGCATACAGCTCCCTCTGCCCTCACACAGACTCTCTGCCCTCAGTCACAATTCTCTCCTCACACACATCCCTCTGCCCTCACACACCCCTCTGCCATCACCCCTCTCTGCCTTTCTCATAACCCCTTGTCTTCATACACCACCCCAGCCCTCATACACCGCCGTCTGCCTTCATACACTCCCCTTCCCTTTCCCTCAGACCCCTCCTCTGCCCTCATACAGCAGCAGCAGGGAGCAGGAGGTATCCTTGGGGGCTGTGGGAACAAGCTGTGGTCATAAAACAACCCCAAACTTCACAGCAGGGAGAGCCAGGAAGCGGAAAAGCCCCTTTGGGAGTGGAGTGGAGCTGCAGGAAGCAGCTCTGCGGCTGCTGGATCACCACCAGAACCTGACTGACCTCCTGCTGGAGGTACGAGCAGGGTGGTCTGGGGGTCATGATCCGTCTGGGACGGTGGGAGAGCCCGGCTGGGACGGTGGGAGATCCCGGCTGGGACAGAAAGGACTTGGAAGGTGGGAATTACAGGAATTCTGTTCCTGGCACTGCAGCTGAGCTGTTGGGTGCCTGGGGATGAGGAACTTTGACCTGTATCTTCTTTTTTCTTCACAAAATGACAATAACTGTACATACATCTCTTGCAAGGTGCCCTGAAATCCATGGTTTTCCATTCCCACGGGGGGAGCTCAGTGTTAACTTCAGTTGCTCCAGCAGTGCCAGAGCTTTAGAGGGAATAGGCTTTTAAATGTGTGTAACAGACATCTGAGGGTTTTATTTGGCATCCAGGTGGGAGATTCAGCCAAGCCAGGTGTGCAGGATGGCACAGAGCACCTGGGAGTGTCATCAGGGTCATTTATTGGTGAGTACCTGCTGGGGACAGATGTGGGGAAGAATTCCTCCCATACTGAATTTTTGCCTGTTAAATACAACCCCACTTATACTTTGTTTTCATTGTTCTGGTCCTCTTTCCTACTTGCCTGGTGATGACACCCCTGGCAAAGGCTGATCTTTGAATATTTTGATTATTTGGAAGTGTTACAAGGCTGAAACAAACAAAAAAATAATCTGCTTCTCAGGGACATTCCACCTCTGTGGCTGTTCTGCCCCTGTTTTGTGCATGGTAAAGACATGACACATGGAAATGAAGCTGATTTGCCTGGTGCAACAGATGATCTCAGTGCTGAAAGGGGTTTGGGACTCGAGGTTCTGTCTTGGAAGTGTCCAAGGCCAGGTCAGATGGGAGCAGGGGGTGGAAGGAGAAGAGCTTTAAGGTCCCTTCCAGCCCAAAGCATTCCATGATTCCCAGTCAGGTTTTCAAACCCTTTTCCTGCCATGCTGACAGCTTGTTGTGTTCAGTCTCTGTTCTGCAGGAAGAGGCCTCCAGACTGGGTGTGCCCTCTGCCACCCTGGCAGCCCAAACCACTGTCACCAACCTGGAGCGGATCTGCCGGGCTCCTGCCAGCCCCTCCCCGGGGCCACTGCTCAGCCTGGACCAGAGAGTAAGGGGGAAGGGTTAAACTTCATTTTCCAAGAGAACAGCAGTGTTGGGTTTGACTTTAAGCCCAGTTTATCTGCTCTGGTAAAACCCCCAAACACAGAGGCCCTGAGTGGACAATTATTCTTTGATTCGCTCACAGAAGGACAAGATGTTTAAGATGGGAAGTTTGGGCCTTTTTCCTGAATTCTCTCCACTGTCTGACCCTTTAAAAAGCAGCAATCAGAAAAAGCAACAAATTATTTTTATAAAAGCCTGTTCTTCACAAAGAATGTTCTTTCTTCTTCATTTCCGGGGTGATGCCAGGAGAGGTTGTCCTGCTTGCTTCAAACAGTGAAGGATCTGCTGGCAAACAACGTGTTCTGTCACTCCCTCTTCTGCCAGGAAGTGTGGAAAATGAAGGTAAATCTCTCCTGGAGAACCAGTGTGCTGTTACAGACCATGAGATTTTATCTGAGGGATGTGGCAGCCCTGAATCCCTGAGAATGACTGTGGTCTTCCTGACCTGCCAGAGGTGTGATCTGAATTATTAATGTTGAGGTATTTTGTTGTTTTGTTTATTTTAAAGCAATTTCAGTGGGGGCTTCCTTGTCTGTGCGGTGGGACTTGCTTTTCACAGGATTTGGTCAAGGTTTGGAATGAGGGGAATTATTAGAAACTGCCACAAAGGAGCACTGGAAGCACCTCGGTGATCAAGAGCTGGTTTGGGGAGCTCTGCAGGTCCAGTGCAGAAGGTCCCAGCTGGCTGTGACCCAGTCCCAAAGTCCTTCCTGTGGTTTGCCAACAATATTCCTCGTGGCTGCTGTCCTGGTGCTCCTCCCTGCTTATCTGGGAATGGTGATCAGCCAGAGTGAGGCCACAGAGTAAGAGAGAGAGCAGATAACACCTTGTGTTGCCTCACAAATGGCATGTCTTGATTTCATTTGGGTTTGTTTTGTGAAGACAAGTGATTCTCTGAGAGGAGTTCAGGGCTCTTTGTGAGCAGGACAGTTCTGATTCCTCCCTGCTCTGGTGGGAAAGGAGGAAGGGGCTGATCTGCCAGGATAAAGGGCTGTGCTTGGAGCTCAAATATCTGCTCCTGGGCTGAAAATAGAACCTGTGTGTTTCAGAGGCTGATTAAGATCTCCTGGTCCTGGGGCAGACACAGGATAAGTGGGAGATAAGTGCTGCCCTGCAACTGAGGCTGTTACAGTAAGAATTAGGTTGTGAACACAAGGGATGTGGGCGAGTTTGGGGTCAGGGGATGAGGCAGCTACAGAAAGCTCCTGGGCCTTTGGCTGTTCCCCTGTGCCCAAGGCTCCCAAGCATCTCTTTCTTCCCAAGGTGGGAAGGTTTGGGCTCTGTCTGGAATGAGCAGAAGCTGCTGCTGCAACTCTTCCCTGCCAGGTGCACCCTGCAGTGGTGTTTTGCTGGCTCAGGACTCTCCTGGAAATGCTGTCCCATGCAGAGGCTGGAAGGGAAGTTGCAGGGCAGCAGTTGGATCCCCACAGGAGCAATGCCTGGTGCAGATTTTGGCCAAAGGTTGTCCATTTTTCCTCTGTGTCCGTTGGCCTCTCTGCCTGGGTGTTGCTGTGTTGCTCCCTGTAGCCTCCTACAATCCCAGTCTGTGTTGGGATATAGATTTGAAAGCAGCAAACTCGTTCCACAGAGACTAATTAACAGTTAATAGACTAAAAGTCAATTCTGTAATCTGGATCTGGATCTGAATTAACAAGACCTGAAACTCAGTGGGTTTATCCTGGAATATCCACTGTTCCTTTGAGTGTGCAGAATCAGCATTATTCCAGGGGAAAAAATGGATATATTCATTATTGGCCATGAAAATTTAAAATGTTGATGCATCTACAACCCTAAACCACCCAAAATCCATAGGAAGGGAAAATCAAACCTTGTCTTTCCCCATTAGTTATTTCCAGTGGTGTCAGGTTTAAATTTTAACAACTTCTGAATAGTTTGAAGAAACAGAATTCAGCTTTATTTTTTTATATGTATCATTTATATCAGCCAAATGTTACCTGCAAAATGCAGCCTGTGACCTAATGGTGGCATCTCTTTAGGAGCCCCCAGTGCTGGAAGTTGTGTGGCACCTGCACCGTGGTGGCATCGCTGGGCTGGCAGAGCTGCTGGAGAGGTGAGCAGAGCTTGTGGCTTTGCAGATGGATTTAATCTCTCAAAGCCTATTGAAATATAATCAGGGATTAGTCATGAGTATTCTGGACCCAGGATATAGTCAGGTGCTGGCAAGGGTTCAGATTAGCAGGATTAAGGAGTTGCTGTGGCTTTGGGAGGTTACTCTGGGATAATTAGCCAGTTTAGGGGCAGTGGCTTGTTGATGTCCACCAATCCAGCTGCTGGACTGGAGGAGTCTTGCTCTGCAGCAGCTGGGGGGCTTCCATTTTCACAAAACCTTTCACTTTTGGTCTGGCAGAGTTAATCTCCAGAGAACAGTTAGTCTAAGAATTTTATTTTTAGTTCTCCTCCCCCCAGTAAGTGTTGGAGGCCAGGCTGGAGCAAACTGGTCTAGTGGAAGATGTTCCTGCCTGTGGCCAGGGGTGGAACTTTATGACCTCTAAGGTGCCTTCCAACTCACACCATTCCATGATTCCATAATACAGAGCTGAGAAGAATATGTATGTACAAAAACCCTACACACAGAGCCACACAGAGTTATCTTTGTGAAGCTCAGGTTGTTTCCTTATGGTCTCAAAGGATCATTACAATGATCTTTTTAGGCTTTTGACGTTGGTTTATCTGTCTGTTCATGATCGAAGTCTTCAGTGCCCACTGTGCTGCACCATTTAAGGGAACCAAAGGCATAGATTCAGACCTGAATTTCTTTTTTAAAGCATTTTAATCCAAGTATCTTAGAAATTGGGACTGAAGTTGTTCTAGCAGGGCTTTCTGGATGGAAACCCTCCCATGTCAGAGGAGAGGAAATGTTTGGATGCCCAGTTAAGTCCACATGCATTTCTGCCTTTGTGTGTGTTGTGGGATCTTTTTATAAAGCAAATAATATAAAAAGCAACTGCTTGTAAAGCAGATGTGCTGGTCCAAATTAAATAAATGAAATGCCACATTTAGGGCAGAGTGCACAGGTGGCTCTTGCCTGAGCCCAGAGGATGGTGGTGGAGACAACAAAGCCCCACAGGAGGCAGGAGGGACTGAAGTGAAGGAGTTTTTGGTGTTTTTGTGTGTTCCAGGGGTCCAGCAGGCCCTGTGGTGGTGGAGTGGCTGTGCAGTGGCCTCTGTGGGCTCTGCCAGCAGGCTGGGAATGTCCCCTCTGGGGACACAGAGCTGGCACAGCACCTTCTCTCAGGCAAGTCTCATCTGCGTGCAGGGCTAAACCTTGGAGGAGTAAAAACACAAGCCTGACTTTGTGTTTTCTTACCTCATTTCAGTGAGGGAAATACAATTTTTATGTATTTGGCAAATTCAGCCATTTTTTCCCCTTAGAAAGTGGTTTGAGGTTTTGCATCCCTTGGAGTTGTAACACAAGAAAATGTAACTGGGAGGTCTGTGTGGCCAGGTATGAATCACTGCAAAGGGCCAGATTTTGGGCCATGAATATTTGGCAATTCCATCCTCCCCCTGTCATGTCCTATTATTTATTTTCTAATTTTATTTAGGAAAAATCCCCTGCACAGTCTGACTGTGGGCCAGTGCAGCTGGTCAGGCCCAGCCCCTCTGAGTTCTGCAGTGGCCACAGAGCACCTGTGAATTCTTTAGTCTTTATAATCCTTTAAGTTCTGCATCCCTTTTCCTGGGAGTAGTTTTACTCCAAGACAAAAAGTGATTCCTCCTGAGTGGCAAACGAGGCTTTTCAGGCACTGTTGGGACAGGTGGGAGGGGAAGGAGCAGGTGGTCTATGTGCAAGGGGGATGATGATACCCTGATTCTTGATTTGCAGATTTTGCCATCGTGCTCCTCCAGAATGGCTTTGAGCAACCTTGGGAGCTGGGGAGGAAGGGGGAATTCCAGAAGGTTCCCTATGTAAGGACAAAATAACCCTGATGCTTTCAAAAAGTGGTTCCATTGTGAACCTCTGGGCCTTGCTGGGTGGAAATAAATCAGAGCTTGGGACAGCCAGGGGAAGGTGGTGGTCCAGGTGCTGGAGTGGGGGAAATGGTGAAGCCAGAACAGATGCTGTTTGTATGGAGAATTGCTCCAAGGTGGCTCATCAAGCAAGGGCTTTTTAAACTTCCTTTCACCTTGACTGCTCTGTTTTTTCCATTTGAATGTGAGGCATGGAATGCTGGTTAGTATGGGAAATACTGCCCCTCTGTCTGTTTTACCTGATCAACTGCTGAGCCTGAGGTCACAGTGAAGCTTTAAGAGGGGTCAAAATTCTTTCTTGGAGTCAATTTACCTTTTCTGCCTGGAACTGCAGCTCTTTGAAACTCTAAAAGCCTCAATTTGTTGATTTTGAACAGATCTGCCGTGCTGTCTTACAGAGAATGCTGGCATGTGAGTATTGCTGCCATCCTGGCTTTGTGCAGCCTCTGCTGTTTCCAAGACTTCTGTTCCTTGTTCACTGCTAAATCCCCAAGGAGAAATCCTTTGCCTGTGCTGTTGTGCATAATATTTATGCCACTGATTTTATTTGCCTCTGCTTTTCCCTTTGCTCTTTAAAGTGTCTCCAGACACTGCAGATAATTTCTTGCCTTTTATGCCACTTCGTTTTGATGCTCCCAGCTGTGACATCAGACAGATACCTGACCTGATTTCCTGATTTTTAACAGGTTTGCTGGGAAGCTGGTGGAGCACAGGGGTTAGACCAGGATCAGTTTTGCTGCTTAGATTTATTTTTTTCTGCTTAGTGAATTAAACTTTGAACTCACAACGTTATAAGCCATTTTGCTGACTCACCGTTGGGGTTTGCAGTTCAGTGTTTTGTAGAACCTCTTTTTTTGTGCTGAGCAAAGGCATCTAATGTTGTTGTGTAGTCTTTAAACAGCCCTCATGAAGTGACAACGTGCCTGCCTTGGCCTGGGCTGCCCTGACTGCTGAGGGCTCGAGTGGCAGTGCCTGATTTACATGCAGATCCTGACGCAGGAAGACTAAACACACACGGGGGTTATTTTTGTCTTGTGCCACAGCTGATCTTCACGGGGAGATGCTGTACCTGCTGTTGTCACCTTCCTGACACCCCTCACACCCCTGGGTAGTGTCACCTGACTGCACAGCTGCTGTCACTCTCTGGTCTCCTTAGTGACAGTGCTCCACCACTTTCCTTGCTCGTTTCCTGCTCAGTGCTGCTGCAGAGGCTGCTGCTTTACCTCTGCTGGAAGGTGACCCAAACCCAGGGCAGGCCACCAGGACTGTCCCCTCCATCCTGTGCCATTCCCTGTGGGCACTGCCAGCCCCACCCCTTGCCCCAGGTCTTGCAAGGAGAGCTGTCTGTACACACAGAATCCTCACAGACCTTGCGAGTGCTTCTAAAAAGGGAAAGCTGCAAGAGGAGCTCTTTATTATTTAATACATATGAATCTCATCTCTGATAGCCCTTTAACAGTTGAAACCCAACCCTTCTCAGCAGAGGAGCAGGGATTTTGGAGGAGGAGGAGCAGGCTGTTGGCAGGCAGACAGGAGGCTGCATCCTGCTCTTCATTCGACCTTCCCGTTTGCGCAGCCTGCACTGCCACACTCACAGTCTGTGTGCCTGCAAAATGTATTACAGGAGTTTTATAGACAAGGTTTTATTAGTCTATACTTTTGGGTCACCTCTGAGGTGTTTTGCTTCATTAATTTTTGGAGAACATTGGGATTTTTTATGTAAAAGAATTCCCTATGACTGAAGACCTTCACAGGAGGAGAAGGACAGGCTGGGAGCAGCATGGGAGGGCTGTGATGATCTGACTGTGTTGAACTGCTGTGCCTGAAGATAAGCTGAGTTTATCTCCTTTTCTTTATTCTCCTCTACTTAACCTTAAAGTATTCCTCAGCAGGAGAGGAGAGTGTTACATCCCAGCCCTGTAAAGGCTTTTGAGGCAGGTCTGGTTCACTGCCCTGCTCAGCAAATTGTCATTTCAGGGTTTTTCTCTTCACTCAATGATTTTAACAAACAAACCAGGCTCCTTTAGCTGTTCAGTAAGGAGGGTTCTCAAGGCAGGATGGCACGAGGAGCAGAAGTGCTGCAGCAGCAGGCTGCAAAGCAAAGGGTCTCCCAGTCTGTGGGCTCTGAGTGGTGTGGGTTGATCGTCAAGACAACGGAGCTGCGCAAGCTGCCAACCTGTTTGGTCTCCACCAGCCCTTTTGGGGCAGATCTGGCTTTTAAAGGAATTTCTGCTCAGCAAATGGAACATTACAAATGTGAGGCCTTCCCCCAGCCTGCTCTTTGTTCTGTCTGGGGTTCCCAGGCTGGTTAATTCAGCCTGTGCAAATCCCTTCCTCCAGACAGGCTTTCCTCTCCTGCAGCCTCGCAGTGCTCACACTCACAGATGCACAGCACTGATAGGTTTGGCTTTGGGAATTAGATACTCATTTACGTGCATTTTTAGATGGTTTCATTATTAACATGTTATTGGAAATGCTTTTAAATTGGTTCAAGGTCAGTGGTAATAATTTCTGAGTCTCTGGGTCACTGGAAAAGATTTGGTAGGAATTTAACTCTGCTGGTTTCTGCACACTTCCCTAACAGGGTCACCTTTGAAAAGGTGCACAAATTGCTCATTCCTGTTCCTGTGTGGTGTTTAGTGTCACAGTTCCTTCACTTCCATTTCTCATTCTGGTTTTGTGTATTTTGGGGCACAGGGGTGCTTGATGCTGTTGGTAAAGAGAAGCAGGAAGATGTTTCCACAGTGCAAGCTGTCAGGTTCTGGTAAGAAATGCTCCTAATAGTGTCATCAGGAGGAGGTTTTTATTCACTGTTACACTTGCTACTGAAGTAGGGGGAATGTTTGGGTTGTTTTTACTTGTTTACACACACCCCACCCCTCCCAGTGCTACTTGTCTTTAGTATTCTCCTCCAATAAAATATGTGCAGATGAAAGTGCTTGTGAGAAGATAAGGGCCAGGTTGGAAAAGGGGTTTTGGCATGGCTGGAACCAACCTTGGAGCTCCCTCTTGGCAGGCAGAAAATTCCCCATCCAATTTTCTCACTGCTCCTGGAATGTGCCATCACCTCCAGTTCCTGCTTCCAAACCTGTTTTGTTTAACTGCTTTGTACATGTCACCTTCAGTCCTGTGCAGGGAGGTACATTAGACTCACACTTGTAAACCTGATGTCTACAGGGTTGAGTAACCGTCAGACTTTTTAAGAAAAAGTACATTAAAAAGTGTGCATTTGTGGCAATTTGAGAAGGTGGATGTAGAGTAAAAATAAGTGGTTCACCCTGAGCAGAACCTGGTCGATCGTATTTAATCAGCAACTCATAGATAATATTTAATCAGTACCTGGCTGATGCTATTTAATCACTACCTGGCTGCTCATACTTCCTGGCCTTGTTTCTGATGTTTCCTTGTCCTTTGCAGGCTGAATGTGTTCAATGTGTCAGTGTATGGACATGTGGCTCACCCAGAGTCTGTGCAGCAGTTTTTCAGACACACCCTGACTGAGGTTCTCACCTACAACCCAGTGCTGAAAGGTAGGGATGGGTGGGGAGAAGGGTCTCCTGTGTGTCTGGAGCTCCATCCCACCCAGGCCTTGCTGTGTGGGGTCCAGCCTGGGGGACCCAGAGCCAGGAAAGCTGCCTGACTCCCTAATTCCTTCTTGGGGTGCATATAATCAGGGTGCCAGATCAGACAAAAAATCATCTGGGCTTTTAGAGGGTCACAGATCAGGAGGAAAATTCAAACAGAGCTTCAACCAAGGGCTTGTGCACAGAGATTTGGAATAACATCTGATAGTAGCCATGGGAGAGCTCTGTTTTTTGGGAAGAGTTCTGGGCAAAGGAGCTGGGTGGGAGAGGGGATGCTGCAGAGAGAGCCTGGGGATAAACCAGGCTGGCCCCACGTGCTGGGCTTGCAGCAAGACATGAGTGTTTGGGTAGATGAGAGAGCAAGGCAGGAAGGTTCTAATCCCTGATCAGGAATTTGAAGCTTGTTGTTTTTAGAAAGAAATATGTTTGAACCATAAAATGCCTGTGAGCTGTGATCTGGAGCTGCCTGCCTGTTGTGTGGGAGAGCTGTGTCATTGCTGGCTTCCAGATGAGAGAGGTTAATGAGGGAAAAGCTGATTCCTTTCTGAATCTCTGTGCATGTGCCATGTCAGCCTACACGTGTGTGTGGAACAGCTCTGGGCTGACAGTGCCAGTCTGGAATGGCACAGTCCTCGTGCCACAGTCAGAGTTCCAAAAGCAAATGGGAGAGAGGGTGGGCAGTTCTTAACGTGTCTGGCTGCCAAAGGGACACCTGATGTGGTCAACTTATGCATTTTGGGTGTGTTTTAAAACCTGTTGCTGAATTTTCTTTTTCTGGGTGCAGTGTCTGATGCCATCCAGATGCAGAAAGAATGGAGCTTCACCAGAACTTCTTCCCTGCTCACTGCCCTGTATCGCAAAGTACGTCTGGTGGTGCCACAGAGAGGACTTTATTGTGTTGGGTTTATGTTCACTGGAACACCTGAAATGGGATTGTGGAAATCAGTGCAGTGTTCCAGTCACAGGATCCAAAACAGCTGCCAGAAACTGCAGGCAGGAGAAAGCATGAAGGAAAAGAGCTACAGGGATCTTTGTTTGTGCAAAGCTCTTAATGGGAATGCAGGTGCTGATTGGAGATGTGAGTGTTCAGTGTTCCAGAATATGACATGAGCTCTCAGAGAACTGGGATATTGCTGGTTATTGTAGCCAGTGCTGGTTCCAAGCCAGGCTGATCTCTGGGCCTGGAAGGCTGATCCAAAAGCTTCAGGATAGCTTGAGAAAGTCACAGAAAAAACATCTTGTCTGTGCCATCTTATCTGACACAGAAAAGTCAGTCTTGTCTGTGTCTCCCTCTTCCATGTGGCTGTATGTCCAGCTAACAGGCATTGCCATCACTCTTCCAGCTCTTGGTGGCTTTCAGTGCAAAGGAATCCATCTGCCAGCTGCAGCAAGTCCTGGAGACCCACGAGGTGAACTGGCAGCACGTCCTGTCCTGTGTTTCCACGCTGGTGGTGTGCCAGGCTGAGGCTGAGCAGCTCTTCAAGGGTATGTGGGCACTGCCATGCTGGGGAGTGCCTGTGCTGCCCTGCTGGGGATCAGGGGAGTCATCCACGGGTGCTGCCTGGGATTCCTGCATGGAATAGAACAGCAGAACATCTGCTCTTCCTCTCAGACTTTCCATGTCAGCAGTGATGGGAATGCCAAGCCTTGTGCCTGCCTCTTCTCAAGCTTTGTGTACAGCTCAGGGTGGTTATGGGATAATTACCTTCATTATTAATTGGCACAGTGATTACTGAAGCTTAGGTCTAGCTCACCTTTAATAGCAGAGCTTGTTTGTGAGAATTCCTTACTGATTATCCCGGTGCTGGACTCCCTGCAATTCCTGCAGGGAATCCAAGAGTGTTTGACTGTTGACAGTTCATGAAAAAATTAAATCAGATCCCAAAGGTTCCCCAGGCTGCAATACACATCCTGCCTTGTGTTTTATCACAGACATTTGTCTTCATTTACTGTAGAAAATTACAGCACCATTGTCAAGAGCAAAGTGTGAGGTTATTGTTTTATGTTCCTAGATCTACTGAGCCATCTCCTGCTAAAGGCCTTTGGGAATTATGACATGGAAAATATGATCACTGCGTTCCTGATCGCTCGTCAGGCTGCTCTGGAGGGCCCTGCTGTCTTCATGCCTTACCCTGAGTGGTTTAAGGTAAGATTAAATGAGGCCTGGCTGGGGAGCTTTGTTTGACTTGTGTGAGGAAACATGTGCTCAAGGAATGTTCTGCTGCATGGAGAAAGCCTTGTTCCAGACAGGACAGCCAGGAATGAGAAAGGTGAAAGAAGAAGAAGAAAGAGTAATGAGTGATTGTACTGATATTAGGAATGATTGAATATTTATTACTGCCTTTGTGTCTGCAAAGAATAAATTTATTTGGCTTTCCCCAGCCTTCCCTCCTTTCATCTTTTGAGTCCACCTTTCCTACTCTAGTTATTTGTTAGGAATGCAGACATGTAATTCCTGTTATAATCATCATCTTGGATGGATTTCAGTGTCTTGATAACCAGCACTGTTGTTATTGCATAAGTGGTGGGTTGTGGCAGAGGAAGCATTCCTGTTTCCTGGAGGTTTGCATGCAGCTCCAATTGCTGTGTGTGACCTTAGAGGTAATTGGTTGGTTTTAATTGTAAACAGCTGGGTATTTTAGGGATGCAAATCTCCACGTAAATTCAACTTGGAAATTCCTTTGTATGCACTTGCAAATCCAAGCTCAGCTTTGGCTGATAGAGTGTTCATGAGGTATCAAATGATAATCTGGTTGTGTTCTGTGTAGTCTCAGACTGGTTATTTTCCTTGGAATGCCCAGATAAACCTGTGTAGAAACCTGCAGGTTTGTGTTTCTCTCATGAATCTCAATCCTTTGGTGCATCTTGGTGTTGCCTTGTTTAAACTCTGAGTGTTCTCATGGCAGCAAACTTCTGTGGTGACTTCTGTAAGTGCCTGTGATCCCAGGGCTGGATCCCCTCTGCTCTGGAGCCAGCCTGGGAGAGCTGGGAGTGTTTACTGGGAGAAGAGAAGGCTCTGGGGAGACCTGAGAGCCCCTTCCAGTGCCTAAAGGGGCTCCAGGAGAGCTGGAGAGGGACTGGGAACAAGGCATGGAGTGACAGGACAAGGGGGAAGGGCTTCCCACTGCCAGAGGGATATTGGGAAAGAATTCTTCCCTGTGAGGGGTTGCCCAGAGAAGCTGTGGCTGCCCCATCCCTGGAATTGTCCAAGGCCAGGTTGGACAGGGCTTGGAGCACCCTGGGATAGTGGAAGGTGTCCCTGTCCATAGCAGGGGATTGGATCTAGATGGTCTTTGAGGTCCCTTCCAGACCAAGCCATTCTGGGATCCTATAAACTTTCTCCAGAAAGATTCCCCTGACAGCACTGGGATGTCTGGGCTTTGTGTGCTGTTACAGCACGGCTGGGATGAGGATTCTCTCCACGCTGAAAGGCTGTCCTGTCATTTTTCCCTGCCTCAGGCTTCCTTTGGGAATGCTGGTGGCCACCATGGGAGCAGTAAGAAATCTCTGGTCTTCCTCTTCGAGTTCCTGTCAGAGCTGGTGCCTTTTGAGGCTGCCCCATACCTGAAGGTGAGGAGGTGCTGACAGATGGTTTTCACATCCAGAGCCGCCCCAAAGTGACTGTCCTTGTGCCTTTGAGCAGGCTCAGCTTGTTGTTAATGTTGTTACAGTAATTGCATTACTTCTGATACATTATTCAAACCCTTCCTGAAATAAGGAAGGACAAAACTCTTGTATTTATTGACAAGGAGAATTCCCTTCATGGAATTACATTTAAGCACTTCAGTGATTTTTTTTATTTGTTGTTGGGAAAAATTATGTCTCAGTTGCCATGAAAATGGTTTATCCTAAACCAAGCAATAATGCCTTCTTTGGGGAATAGTTGGGGTAAGTGACTGTAAACATTAATCAGAATTGTACACTGATTCCCTGTGAAAATGGCAAATCTGGTTGTGGTTTTCCTCTTTCAGGTCCATATAATGTACCCACCTTTTGTGCCAGCGAAGCACCGGTCGCTGCTCTTGGAGTACATCACCCTGGCTAAAACCCGCCTGGCCGACCTCAGGGTCAGTGGGAAGGGGCTCTTTTGAGGAGCATTCCCTCTGTGTCTGCTCTGTGTGACCCTCTGCATCTCTGTCACCTCACACAGGTGGCCATAGAGGACATGGGGCTCTATGAAGACTTGTCATCCACCCATGAGGCTGTGCAGGTACCTCTGACCTGTCTCCCAGTTTTCTGATCAGCTTTGTCCCTTTTCCTCTGGGGTCACACTTAGGCTGCCAAGCTCCCTGCCATTCCCAGGTGGAGAATGCTGCCAGATCTCCAGCTTTAAGCCAGTGGGGTTAGTGGCCATAAACACAGGAACTCCCCTGATTTCATGAGAACTGGAGTAACATTTTATGGGTATCTTGGTTCTTTTCTGTAAGCACATCACCTGTGTGGTGCTGTACCAAAGTGTGGGTATTCAAAGCAGATAATGGGGATGGAATCCACAGTCTGCAGCTTCACACTGTGGTTCATGATAGATTTGGGGTAACAACAGTAATCTCTAAGGAAGCATCTGGCTTTATTATTCCTGCCTACATTTTGGTCAGACTAAGAGGCCTCACAGAGTCAGTCAGTACATGAAATACAGGCTGGAGACAGGGTAGTGGAATGTACTGCAAGAAATGCAGTCCTGTGATGAACTGACAGTCATAAGTGAAGATTTAATTTAATTTTTCCATGTCTGATCTGTTTGTCAGTTGAGAAACTCGTTGCAGTTTGAGGTGTGTGGTGTCTCAGACAAGGGAAACCTGGGGTGTCAGTCCCTCTGCCTGCAGGCACGGGCTGGAAGTGGAGAGATGGGTCTTAATTCCACATGTACAACTGAAACAGAATCACAATAAACCAAATCCAGAACAGAAAAGGGAAGTTTATCATCATCACCCTTGATTTCTCACATCATCTCCATCTTGTTCTCTGTGTGGGGCAGCCCCAGGGCCAGGCACTCCGTGATGTGGAAAAGGCCCTTCAGATATTTGAGAACACCAGGAAGATCCCAACATCTGTGATAGAAGCCAGGTACTGTGTGCTTGCCAACTCTGCTTGGGTTTAGGTGTAATTATAAAAGCTGAGTCCACACCAAAATAAGGAAACAAATAAAATTGAGGATGTGAGCAAAGGAGCTTTGAGGAAGTTCTTCCCACTTCCTCAGGAGTCATCTTCATAGGGAATATTTGTGGGGAAAGTGAAAAGGCTTATGCCCTCCTGCAAGAGAGCTCCAGAATTGTTATAATAAAAAGCAAAATTAAAGAAGTTAATAACCATTGGCTAACCTGAACCTGGTTTGTCTGTGGTTATTCACATTGCCATGAATATTTCATATTTGCAGGAGCCAAATTAATTCCTGAGGTAAGGAGGTGGCACTTTGGCACTGTTAATAACAAACTCTGTTTGTTTTGTCAGTATTTTCAGGAGACCATATTACATTTCCTGGTTCCTTCCTGCTTTGCTCAGGCCACGTGTGGTCAGTATTTGGCTCTTCCTTTTTCCCCTCCCTTGGGCTGTGTTTGTACACAGGTGATTCTCCCCTGACCTCTCTCCTTCTCTGTTGCAGCTCCCTAAAACCCCAGATGCACACATGGCTTTTATAGACTCTCTGAAGAGGTACTGAGACTTCCCAGTGTCTTTCTGTCATTTTCAGGACACTTGATATCCCCTTATCAGAAGCTTTGCCACCCTGGTTACAACCAAACTCTTGGCAGGGCTTTGTGGCCCAGGCTTGTGGCTTGCAGGTTGTGGAAGGGGAAACTTATCTTTGTACTCTTCAGCTCTGTAATTAGTCCTCTGCCCACTGTGAAATCGTTATCGAGGAGTCCCTCTGGCTCCAGGCCAGGTATATTTTTATGCAAATTTTGGAGGATATAAATGAATATAAAATTTCCCCAGGAATATGAACAGCCCCTGTGAAAGCTTCTTTGGGAGAGGATGTGGGAGGAGTGGAAAAGGCAACTTAAATGTCTGTTAGTGCTCAAGGGACACCAGGATGGTGCTCCAGGAGGACACAGCCCCTCTCAGGACTCCAGCTTGCCCTGCATGCATGTTTAAAAGTGCTTTTCTGCATTGCAGAAACAGCTTTATTTTACATCCAGAAGTTCCTCTGTAACCTCTCATGAAGGCAAAATATCTGCAACGCTGCCTGCTAATGAAGTGCTTGGTCCTGCCTTGTCATTCCAGTCTGGCTCTAAAATTAAAGACTGGATCATTTAGTGAAATTAAAGTTGTAAGAGGAGCAGCTGAGTTCCAGGGAGCCTCGTGGGACGTGTTTGTAGCTCTGAGTGCCTGCCCAGCAAGGAGAGGTCACACCTTGGGCTCAGCACGTTTGTGTTTTACATGTGGGAATGCTGCATCTCACAGCTCTCACTCTGAAGGAGATCTTAGCCACCTACTGGATATGAAGTAGGCATTAAAGCATGAATTACTAACATATATAGTGTTGGGTTTGTGTGTGTTACATTGCTGGGGTAGAAATCTCTGCCCCTCGTGTCAGATGATTAAAAAGTGTTTCAGATGCTCTTTATGCTTCAGAGCCCCTCTAATTACATTTCATAGCAGAGCTGGTGTTTGTGCTTATATTTAATAAAGCTGCAGTGTGTGGTTATAAAGCATAATAAATCTCTTCCTTTCTGTTGTTACAGAGCTGATAAAATACCCTCAAACTTGTACTCCACATACCTGCAAGCCTGTCATGCTATGAAAGAGAAGAGGTTACAAGGTAAAAAATACAGCATGTACTTATGGATCAATTTGAAAGGTTAATTTTCCCACTGATGCCCCCTGAATTGAAAATGCTGAGATTTGTGCTGGATAGTCTTTAATGCAGACATATATAAGTGTATGTTTTTATATTGTGTTGAGGTGTTCAATAGTTCCTCCTTTAATGACTTCTCTGCCATCCCAGCCTAGGTGGGAGTTTTGCAGTCCCTGGCAGAGCTCTGTGCTGTGCTGAGGCTGCAGATGATGCCTGAGCCTGAGCTGGCTGAATTCCACCCCTGAGACCTCTCCATGAATCAGCGTTTGCAGCCTGAGCTGCTCAGCCCAGGAACCTGCTCTGCTGGGAACCTGCTGTGCTGATCCCTTGTGCACTGGCACTGGTGCTGTCTGAGCTCCTGGCATCCTCTTTTAAGAGAGGATTAGGGAGATCTGGGGAGCAGGAGGGGCTGGGAAAGGATTGCAGCTCCTGGGTTTATAAGTGTTTGGGTGGGAGGGCCCTGCAGCATTACTGGGTCAGTGTAATGGGTATCTAATGAGCTCTGCTGTCTCTGTCAGCCACTGGGTGTTTCTAGCACACCTTCAAATGTTTTATATGAAATTTAAAGCTCAGGATGGGGAGCAGAGATTGTTCCCAGAGTGTGCTGGGGCTAAGTTGCAGATTCATACTCTGACTATGGGGATAAATCTGTAGCCACCCCCTGCTCGGGGCCTTTGGGGCTTTGTGGAGATGCTGTGGCTGGGGAGGCGTGACAGAGGGTCCCCGGGCACCGCAGGTGTGCGGCAGGCTGGCTGCGGGGTTGGCCTGGCAACGGGCGGGACGAGGTCCCTGCGGGCCGGCCCGGGATCCGCAGCATCCCGGCAGGGCTCCCGGAGTGCCACTGACCTCTAGTGGCACAGCCCGAGCCGAGTGCCGGCCTCCTGCGCTGCTTCAGCCTGGCCCTGCTGTCCTCTGCTCCCATCCCCTGCTCTCCCATCCCCTGCTCTCTGCTCCCATCCCCTGCTCTCTGCTCCCATCCCCTGCTCTCTGCTCCCATCCCCTGCTCCCTGCTCCCATCCCCTGCTCTCTGCTCCCATCCCCTGCTCTCTGCTCCCATCCCCTGCTCTCTGCTCCCATCCCCTGCTCTCTGCTCCCATCCCCTGCTCTCTGCTCCCATCCCCTGCTCCATCCCTGGGCTCTGCACAGGCCCCACGTTTAGGGCAGGAGTGAGCCTGTCTGGCAGTGCTCACTCTCTCACACACGGGTGACTCACTGGTCTCCTAACACCTTATTTTACAGCGTGTTTACAACCAGTATTAATTTCAACCTTTGTTATTTGCTATTCTTGTTCCTGGGTGATTTATTCCTGGCCCTCATACAAGAAGCTGTTCCTGTCTAACGAACTCTGGGTGGGTTTTGGGGCTGTGGCAGTTGCTGGTGGCATCTCTTTCTAGTGGTTAAAGGAATTTCCTTTTATTCCTTCTTTTAAACAAAAAGAACAGAGTAATATAACATCTGGAGAAGTGCCTGAGAAGCTGATGATGTGTCCATGCTGTAATGTCTGTCTCTGTGTTTTGAGTCTCGTTCCACTCTTTTGAGGACAGCAAATGTGTCTGTGAAGGGCAGAGCTAAAAGAAAACTCTGAAAGCAGAACTTTTTTTGGCTTTTGCCTTTAAAAACCAAATTCCTCTCTGCAACCAGGCATAAACCCATCAATTATTAATAAAATAGCACACCCTGAATGTAAAAACAAAGCTCTGTGTGTGGCAGATTGACAGTTTGGGGTTTTGTTAGAGCTTCAGGAAAAGTAAATTCTGCTTTTGCAGAAGGTGCACACAGAGATTGCTGAGTGAATTTCCTCTCTTCCTTGTCTAGATGACTCCAAAGCAGAGCCCAGCCCTTCCAAAGAGCCTGTTGAGCAGCTGAAGGCTGAGCTGGCTGAGCTCAGGATGCTGGTTGTGGACCAGGCTCAGCGGGAAGGTATGAGGGAGGCAAGTCAAAACTACCCCTCATTCACTGTTCCAAAAGCTGCCTGAATAAAGTGTGGCCAATGCTGGCCAAAGCCACAGCAGGAGTTACTGCCACTGCTCCCTGAAGCTGGCAATCCCTCAGAGCTGATAAATGAATATATGTATTTGAATATCTGGTGCATTCGCTGTGCTTCATTTGGGGTCTTTGTGACAATGACCTGGTGCCACACCAGTCTCTGCAGCCCCACTCCTGGGGCTCACCTGCTGATCTGGACCCCTTTTGGAAAGCTGTTTCCTTTCTGATGTGAAAAACTATTCCTGAAGTGTTGGTAATAGTACTGGGGAAGAAGTAACTCTGCACGTGCTGACCACTGTGTCCAGCTAACACTTTTTCCTCACTAAACCTTTCCCAACGTACTTGGCTCTGATCAATTAAAGTAAGTCTTTCACTCCTCCTCTTGCTGCTGTGGGGGCTGTAGCTGTTCTGTGCCTGCTGTCCTGATTCCTCTCTGCCCCTGTTCCCTCCCCACAGATGTGCCAGCACAGATTGCCGTGATTTCAGACAGACTCCGGGGTGTCCTGGGTGGCAGCAGTGCTGAGAATGAAGCTGCTCCTTTGAATTCTCCCATCCCGGTGTCCATTCCTGCCCCCAGGCTGGACCCCTGCCAGCAGATCGTGAGTACCATCTGGCTGGGGCTGAGGACTGTGGGGAAAATGCATCTGCACAGGAGGTGTGAGAGGCTGCTTTGTCTGCAGACAACAGGAAATGCACTTCTCCTTTTGTCTCCCTTGTCCTGCCCTGTGCAGACTATTCATGTGTTTTACTCTCCTGGAAGCTGCTGGATGAGGAGATATGGAGATTGTCCTGGCACAGCAGTCCTGTGATGAGCAAGGCTTCCCTCAGCAGCCTTGTCTGGGTGTTTGTTGTTGCTGGGATCATTTCTGGGATGTTTTGGGCTTAATTTTCCAGTGCCAGTGGATCTGTACAACTTGGAGTGAATCTCATTAACCGGTGTGGCTCCTTGTTCGAATGTCAGGAGACCTGATATATACAAAGCAGAAAACCAGGTCTAGATACCCAGCCTGACAAGCAGGAATTAGCAGTGTGGGTTTTATTCCAGGTTTGTTCCTGGTTTTTATTCCTGATGTTTTTTATTTCAGGTTGTTGATCTTCTACTGACATCATTCTGCCAAACCTTAATAGCTTCTTCCTCTTTTAACCCTCCTGACAGGTAAGATGTGAGTCCAAGAGTAGGGAAATCAGAACTGTTTGATACTCGGAATTCTAACACTTGTCCAGGGATGAGGATGGATTTTGGCTGTTCATTCCCACTGTGCCAGGCTGGAAGCTACAGGCTGCTTCACTCAGAGCCTCTGCACTCTGAGAACTAATGCACTTTGAAGTATTTGAGTAAATAAAACATGTTTCTCCTCTGTTGTTATTGAACCCTTCAGAAAGTGGCCTTTGGCTCTGCTTTGTGCTCTGTGGCAAGGTTTAAACACAACGTGCTCGGGCAGGTGTTTGCAGCTCAGTGGTGGGGGATGGCAAGGAAGTAAATCCTTCCTGCCCTGGAGTTACTTCCCCCTGGCAGGGACTCCTTTGATTCTGGCCTGGCTGAGGAGGCAGAGGCAGCACTGCTCTGCCCCTGTGAGAACTGGTGATAGCCACGTTCTTGGTGATGTAGCAGAGTCTGTAAGCATTATGGGCAACATGTCAGTGGAAAATCACTTTGTTGGCAAACAGCAGCGTGCTGAGGAGCTGGCTGGGATCCCAGCTGCTGGGGCTGCTCTCCAGAGGGCAGCCTGCTTTGGCAGCCACAGCATCCTTCCCTCTCTTACACTGCTTTGCCCTGGAGCAGATGAATCAGTGCTAAAAACCTGTGCTGGGAAGTGGCTGCAATAAACAAGAGTCCCAGGGAATGGTCTCTAACCCAACTCCCACTGGATCTGCCCTGTGAGCTGGGTGGGAACCTCCCTCTCTCCCTTGTGATACCAAGTCCTTTCTGCTTAGTTTTTGATCCCATTTATTGCTCTGCCCCTGTTTAGCTTGAGCTGGGGCTGTGCCCCAGGCAGCTCCTCCTCCCCTTGTTGTCACCTCAGAGGCCACTTGGGCCTTCTGAGGTGAGAACAAGTATTTGGGATATCATCAAATATGTGAGGCAGGGCACTGGTGGGGGCCATGTCTGTAGGGGTTCTCTGCTCTGGTGCCCCAGAATTGCCCCTTCCTTGGAGCCTGTGAATGGAATGATAATTGTGGTGTATTTCCAGGCGAGGATGGCTCAGCTTCAGGGTGTTTAAGCATTTTTAATCACCTCTTCCTGCATGGGGTTACATAAAATGAGTCTGTGGTTTCACCTTCTGCAGGCAGGGCCCGTGCCTGTCCTTGTTGGTGAAGATGATGTGTGGACACAGGAATCTCCTACCTGCACTTCTGGCCAGGCTCTGTCAGCTTATTTATCATCAGGTCAGTTTTCCAAGCAGGAATCCTGTGGTTATTGTGTGCTGAGGACTGTCCTACTCCACCTCCTGGGCTGGGGAACATGGACCTGCCTGGGCTGCACTGTGGAGGGACTCCCCTGGCCTCCAGGCTTCCAAAAATAATCCCATTTATTTGTTAAATAGTACAGAGCAGCTTGCAGGAATGTGAATGTTTTCCTACAGAAACACTGCTGTGGAAGGTTAATGCATTTTAGATGCATTTTAACAGAAGCAAAAATGGGCAAGTTTAGGGATGAGACAAAAGAAAAATAGCAAACACTTCATTCCACATCAAATAATTTGGTTGTACAGATTTAAAAATAAAATAAACCCCCCCAGATCTGGGCAGCAGCACTGCATGGTTTTCTTATTAAAGAATTGTTTGGTTTGTTGCCTCTACCTTGTGGTATTGCAAGGGTGAAATTAAAAGGCTGATAGACCAAACTAGCTGTCAGAGGAGATAAAAAGCCCTGAGAATCCCAGGTTCTGAATTTACAGCACATTGCTTGGAGTTGCTGTGTTACAGAAACCTCCAGTTCTGCTGCAGGTTGTCTCTCTCCTCAGTTGATGTTTCTGCACTAATTGGTCAGTGGGCAGAAACAACATTCTGCTGCTTCATTAATTCGGAGTTTTATCCCTGAGAAAGGTTGTCTTGGTGCAGAAGGAATGTTACAATGATAAAAATGAAGTGTTACAATGATAAAAATGAAGTATTACAATGTTAGAAATGAAATATTAAAATGGTAAAAATGAAGTGTTACAATGAGACAAACAAAATGTTAAAATATTATAAATGAAACATTACAAAGTTACAAACAAAATTTCTTTAATTCTTTATTTTGCCTTTCAGGGTCCTTCCCTGACTGATGCTCACATTTTAGGACTAGCAGCTTTTGTGATCCACTTAAGTGAATGCAGAGCTTTAATTCCTGGAGTGGAAGCCCGTTTTGGGGTTTCCCAGCCTGCTCCTGAAAAGGCCCTTTCCATATCTGAGTACTGGACCTCCTTACTCCTGTGCAGGACAGAGGAGTCCTTTGCCTTCTGCATGAGGTGAGATGGTGCATCCACCTCCTCCTTGCTCCCTCAGCTGAAGGGATTTGGGAATCCTGGGAAAGCTGCCATGGAGGATTTCCAGAGCATGTGGAGGGGATTGAACCAGCCAGATAATGGAATTCTTTCTTTTCCTCTCTCAGGTTCTGCACTGCAGCAGCAACTTATGTGATGTGCAAGTTTTCATCCTGTTCCCGTGAAGATTTTTGTGCCTTGATTCCTCCTGGCCTGGTTAAAAAGGTAAAAGGGAAAAACCTTTGCCATTATCTATGAGAAAGTTCAGTCTCACCCCAATTTCCTACTGCAGGGCCCTGTGCAAATATAACTTACACCAAGAAAACAATATAAAAATACATCTTCGTGCCCTCCCCTCTTCCCACTTGGTGTATCTGCTGGTTCCACACAGCCAGAGGTGGCTCTGGGCCTGTTTCTGTCACAGCCACATGCAGTGGGTCCTGTCTTTGTTCCAGCTGCAGCACCTCGTGCCTCGACTGAGCTTGGAAGCTCGGGGGGTCCTGTGTGAGGAGGATAAAACTGCCCTGCCCTGGAACTCCCTGTCCTGCCCCTCTCTGAACTACAGAAGAGCCAGCCTGTGCTTGTGGAAGCAAGCACGATTCCAAGAGCTCCTAAAGGAAAAGGCATTCCAGGTACAAAGCTTTTCCATCCCTCAAGTTCACCCTGTAATTCTTATTTTTTAGATCTGCCCTTTGCAATTTCCTTATTGGTGATCAAAAGCTTCTTGTAAGAACTTAATGCCTGAAAGTAAGAGCTAAATGCCTGAAAAGTTGGTCTGGCAGCTGAGTCATGTGGGCTGGGATGTTGCTCAGTGTTATTTGTGGATTTTGATGCTGATGATAAAGTAGAAGGAGAAAACCAGAGGTAAAACTTTGTGTCCTGCTTCTTGGAAAAGCAGGAAGCTTGGCAAGCTGTACCATATCACTAGGAAGCTGCTCAGGAACTGTAGGGCAAAGAGCTGCCCATCACCTGGGCTCCTTGCTGTGCTCTCTGTGAAGTGATGCTGAGGCAAATAACTGAAAACCTTTGCTTTTTGGGTGCTTTGTCTGAATATCAGTGTTCCCCTGAGCCACCTGAGCACCTTGGATTGTGTGGCTCTGCCTTGCTGGAAACAGGTCTCCATCTCAGCTCTTCTCTTTGTGCCACCTTGTGGTGTGTCTGATTTGACAGACTTTCTTTTTTTAACCTCCTTCCTCTAAAACCAGTTTGTACAGAGGAGTTTGTGGTGTTCCTGGAATGACTCCTGGTGCTTCCTCTGTGCAGGGCTGAAACACCTCTGTGTTACAACCTCCCTTGGTGCTCACACCAGCCTGTCTGACAGAGGGGCTTTGCTCATTTTAGCCTTTATTTCTAATAACACACATCCATTCTGGTATCTGGGCTTGGAGGTGATGAATGTGTTTGAATGTGTCAAAGGGGTGGGGGTGTGTGAGGCTTCACAGGCCTCCCGTGAAACTTGGAAGGCCAGTGGGGTTTTAGCTTGGATTTCCTGCAAGAGAAACAGCACAGAAACTTCCTTGGGTTGGTGTCCCCTGTTTCATGTCTCTTCATCCACACAGGATTGTGTCTGGGGATGAAGTGAAGGTGGGTTTGATGTTGGAAAGCAGGTGGCTGTTCTGCACAAGTGACTTCCTTTGCTGTTCTCCTCCATTCTAAACCCTTGCTTTTCCCAGCTGTCTTTCAGAGAGTGGCTGCTGATGGAGCTGGAAGTGTGCCCTGAAAAGGATATTCTCTCTGCTTCAGAAAGGTAAGTGCAGAAGGACTCTTGGAAAGAGAATAGTCCACGAGTCTCCCACCCAAATAAGGCCAAAGCACTGAAAATCAGGAAGTAAATAAACAGCTGCTGCAGGACACAAATGCCTGTTGCCTGCTGTGGTTTGTCCTGAGTTAAGACTGCTGGAATGAGGGGGGTGTTTTAACCTGAGGAGGGCCAGTTGGACAGGGCTTGGACCAGCCTGGGCTGGTGGGAGGTGTCCCTGCCCATGGCAGGAGCTGGAACAAGATGGACTTTAAGCTCCCTTCCCACCCAAACCATTCTGGGATTCTGTGAAGCTCACCAACACAGCCTGCATGTGCAGCCCTTCCAGATAACTTGGCACAAAACCTCCTGGTCTCCAGAGCCAAGAGCTGACCAGCATGGGATGGGTGGGATCTGCTGGGGGAATCTTCATGTCTGTACTTACATGGTGCTTTTATCTGAGCACACATCATTCATCACACTTGATGTGTGAGCTTCCTTTTGCATCAAGGGAAGGGCACCATTCAAATAGATTTCCCATCTCCTCCTTTTCCACATTTCAGGCAGGATTTCCATTACTGGGCCATCTATCAGCGTTATCTCCCTGCACCTTCTGCTGCTGGTGGCTGTGATGGAGACCTGGAGAAGGCATGTGCAGTCATCATCAGTGCCCTCCTGGATTCTTCACACAGGTACTCTGTGGCATGACTTCCATTTCTCATGACCTTGAAGCTGTGAACTGGGAGCTTGTCCCTTCCATGGGGCTGTGGGAGCTGTTGCCTTCTGGTCTGGCTGGAAGTGGGAGCTGGGAGGTGGCCTGAGTGACTCACCAGCTTTTGCATAAGCATCTTGCTGTGGGTGACAGAGATCTGGGGCTGCAGCCACAGAGAGGCCCTGTCTGACTGTCTCTTTTTAAGTTGACTTTGTACTCAGATTTGTTCGGCCAGACAAGCATCAATTCCCTGGGGGAGTGGCTGGAGCTGGAAAATGAGGAGGGAGGTTAGGGGAGAGCTGCTGTCTCAGCTACAGCTTATTTAAGACACATTATTAATGTTTGAGCTCTGTGTTCATCTGACTGTGTTTGAACTGTGCTGTGCCCCGGGCTAACAGGGCTGGTGACCTGCTGTGTCCCCTCATTTCAGGCTGGACCTGGGGGGCTGTGGCCACTCGAAGGTGTCACTCAGCCCTGAGATTCTCTGCAGGCTACAGGTGATTTTGAACTGTGATGTGTTACCTGGGTGTTCAGCCCTTGACCTTGACCAAAGCATCCCCTCACAGCTGGGTGTTTGTGAGGCTCCATATGTGAGCAGTGGGGTGGGGATTGAGAGAGGGTTTTATTGATCTTTTTGTGTTACACCTGCCTGGGTGCAGGCTGGGGTGTAGCCTTGACTGTTTCCCCCACACCTGCTCAGGAGCTGGTGCTGGAGCTGGGCTGCAGGAGAAAACTGCTTCCCAGCTGCTCTGCTGCCCAGAGACACTTCCTGTTCGAGATTCTCCAGGGAAGGCTGAGAGACAGAAAGCATGGATCTGCCCTGGGAGAGCAGCTGTGGAGGCAGCAGGAGCTGCTGCTGCACAGAAGGTAAGTGCAGGTCTGAGCAGCTGGGAATAACTCCAACAACACTGCTGCTCAGAGCAGAGTGGTGTGTGTGGTGTGTCCTCCCCTCTGATTCCACAGCAAGTGACAGCCACACTGTGCCATGGTGACAGTGGTGCAAGGGACACTTATTCCTTGGTATTCACCTCAATTAACTTCATTTCATGTGCCATTTTGGCTACCTGTTGCCCCTACTAGTAGACTGAATTTCAAAGACCACACATCTTCATGGGGAGGCTGATTCTTCTCCTGACAGTAACCTCAGCTTTCCATTCTTCCCTGCCCAAGGATTCTGGTCGGGCTCCCTGCATCTGCTCTGATCACCACGTGTCAGAAAGGAAGGAGAACAGTGTTGGACTGTGAAGACTTTTTTGGTTTTGTGAACGCAGAGCTGGTGTGTGTCGTGAGTCAAACAGTGGTTCCTTGTTGGTAAATGCTCCAAAAACCTTAAACTTGGGTTTAGGGCAGGAGATCCAGTGCAGCCAAACTGCCCAGAGAACCTGTGGCTGCCCCATCCCTGGAAGTGTCCAAGGCCAGCTGGACAGGGCTTGGAGCAACGTGGGCTGGTGGGAGGTGTTCCTGCCCATGGCAGGGGGTGGAATGAGATGTCCTTTAAGGTTTCTTCCAACCCAAACCATTCCATGATTCTATGACTTTTGAGTTTGTTCATTTGAAATTGTGGTGGCATTTTACACTGTTGAGAGTGAATCCTTGGGACCCCCCTGCTCTTTTTTGGTGAGGTGGGTTAGGGACCATCCTCAGGTGTTCTTGTGGAGGCCTGGAAGGGGCTGAGCATGATTCCTTCTGCAATCTCTCTGTCATGCCATGGCCTTGAACTGACTTGCTGGGAAGTGAGATCCTCTTCATCCTCCCACAAACATACACTGGAGAAACATCCAGAAACATCCCTGCACCTTGCTGGGGGAAGGTCACTTGGCTTGTAGGTCCCTCAAGACACAGCTTTGTGCTCTGAGGAGAGCTGACTTCTATTTTTTCATCCCAACTGGCCTTTTCAGGCCCTCCTGCACAGCCAGAAACCTCCATTCATCCCAAGGTGGCACTTGGTGGTTGGGGATGCAGGGACTGTGGGGTGGCTTTCTATTGAAACCACGTTCCTGCCATCAGGATTCACAGGGTGATTCTGGGCTGTCTGAGCCTCATCGTGCCAGACACTCAAAATGCCTTAAGAAAATTGTGTTCCAAAGGGAAGGAGTGATTGTTTTTTTGTTTCCCTCTCCTTGTGTTCCTGCAGAAGAACGTCTGTTCCAGAGGGTACGCACTCTCCTACGACATCACAGCTCAATTCTTCAGGGTAACTGCTGCTTTTGTCACTCTGCCCCACTGGCCCTGCTCAGAGCTTTGATACACGAGGTGTGCCCTTTGTCCCCTTGCTCTGAGAACTCTTGGTGTAATTCCAAGAAGAGCAGTAATCCGGGAAAACGAGGAGAGGTAGCAGGAGGATGTGGTGGTAGAGGTGAATTGTAATACAATGCAGCAAAGCTGGTTGGGGAAGGAACTGTTGGGCACATGTTTCTTTTGCTGAGCCATGCTGACCCCTACAGTTATCTCTGATTAGTTCACACGGCTCAGGGAGGGACTTGGAGCAGCAGAGATGTGTGTGTGGAGTCATCCTGTCATTTATGCTCTTTCAGGGCCTGCTTAATGCCAGCCTGGACTGTGAGGAGGCAGCAGAAGGAGTGAACGATGCTCTAACAGCCTGTCAAGCCAAATGTCCCCTGGTGCTCCTCTCTGCAGCGGTAACTGTTCTCAGTCTGGCTGAAGAGTGCTGGGAGAAATTCAGCACCAGTTCAGAGCACTTGTTTCAAGTGTTATTTAAGTGTGTAACATTTAGCAGAAACTCTTACTGCCTTTAGAAAGTTACAGGGTGTTTTTGAGCCCTTGGTATCACTGATCCCAGCCCTGGGCTCCTTGGAGTGTTCCCACAGGGGCTGTTTCAGAGTGGGGGGCTGGAGGTTTGTCCTGCTCTCTGAGGCACCAAGGGGGGCTCGTTGTCACATGCCAAGCAACCAAAGAAAAACCACCAGATTTTTTTTCTCTGTCCTGTGAGTAGCTCCTTGTGTGCTGTTTTACACAGGGATGCACCTTTTGTTCCATGTGATGAGTGTGGGCATCCCCCCTGTGGAACAGTTCTTTCCTCCTGACTGGTCCTGCTGGAGGAGTCCCAGGGCAACACGGTATAAGCACAGTCACTAATGACCCTCTGGGTCACTTCCAGGATGTGAAATTTCTCCCATTTCTGATGTGTTTATGCACAACTTGGACTTTCTAATTATGGAGAGGGGGGAAAACCCTGTATTTTGAGTACCTGACTGCAACCACCCACCACTAATGCTGCTGGTTTCCACCTTTGTTCCCAGCTGTGGTGGCCAAGGCTGGAGCCAGTACTTTGCTCACAGTGGAAGAGACTCTTTGGGCCTCCCCTTGCAGAGGAACTGGACAGACTGAGGGGCTGGCAGTCCTCAGGTACCAGGTGTGTGTGAGGGATGGTGTGTGGAGCTGCTGCCCTGGAGGGACCAGAATGCTCACATGGGCTGAGGTTTGCAGGACAGCTCTACACAGACTCCTTTGTAGGGTTTAAACTCAAAATGGGTCATTATAATGATTTAGTCTGGCCCTGTGTGTGATGTGGGTCAGAGTGCTTCCCCACAAGGAAAAGGGAATCTCTGCAGAGGAGGCTGGAAGGCAGAGCCCTGGTTAGACAAGGCCCTAGCACAGTGTTGAGTCATTCCCTCGAGCTGCCACACCCTTTGCTTCCTGGATTTGGGGAATCTGGGCTCCTGAAGCTGCTGACTGGCTGTTTGCTTCCCTCCATACCTGTCCTTGTGCTGTCTGTCAGTGCCCTGCAGCTTTTCTCCAAAAGCAGGGAATTTGTGTAAGAATCTCCTTGCAGGTTATGGCAGGTGATAATCACATGATGCTTCTATAGTATAGACTTAACTACCTGTCCAACTGCTGATAAAAGAGATTTGGGAATGCTTCTGCCTGTTTCTAGACTTGTTTTCTTTTCTTAAACTGTCTCCATGTAACATCCAACTGGAGGGGGAAAAATGCAGAGAATAATTAGTTTTTTAGGACCCACTCACAAACTTGCACCTTTGACCAAGTTCCTGATTTCCTCCTCATTCACAGCTGGATTTTTTCCCCTTTTTTTCCTCCAAACCCATGCCATGCTTGTTTTGTTTCCCAGATTCCTGTCTTCAGGAGCTGTTTTCCCTCTGTCTGGCCCTCCTTGGCTCTCAGCTGCCTTCCTCCACAGTGCCATCCTACAGCAGTCACACCATGGACGAGGGAGAGAGGCACTGGAGAGACTGGGCACTGATGCAGAGCAGGCAAGGCTGGGTGCATTTTATGTGTCTGCTCTTCCCTACACCTGAAAACCAGAAACAGAAGGTCTTTAACTGAGAAAAGTTGTCCTGAGCTCGTGCTGTATCCCTGGTACTCCCTGTTGGGAAATCTTGCTGGTGGCTTGCTGATAAAGGCTGGCTGTAAATTACCAGGTGCTAAATTCTTATCCTAAAGGCAAAGTTGTGCAAAGATTAAACTTTTAACTCAGACTCGGGCTCCTCTGAAGTCAGGGAGGGCCATTCAACAGTGGCTTTAAAAGCTGAAGCTGGAGAGGTCCCTGCAGAGGTTGGGAACTCGATCCATGCCATGCCAGGATCCCCTTGCCCTCCAAAAATGGAGCAGCCCCTGTGGATTTTAGCTCAGGAAACTTGGCTGGAAGGTTAAGGAGATGCAGGAGGTTTGTGAGACAGCAGTGCAGGCATTTTAAGGGCTCTGGGAAACTGTGCTGGGAATCCCAAGGACAGATTTCCTGAGGGTTTCCCCAAGTCTAAATGAGGAAATGCCTCTGCCTTTCCCCATGGTCAGAACCCTCAGGGCAGGGGAATTCTCTGAAGGGCTCTGCTGAGAAGGAAGCCAGGCTGCTGCCAGGCAGTCCTGTCTGTTGATCTTCCAGAAAAGGTCAGGATTAGAGCCCAGGCCCTGTGCTAGGAGGGTCACAGGCGACAGTGCTGGAGCAGAACCTGAGCCACGTGTTTACTCTGGAGGTTTGTAGCTCCAGGCAGCAGTTACAGTAGCAGCTCCTCTTCCTGTGGGATTGACTCCTGCAGTGTTTGTGCTGGCCTGGAGCCAGAAACTGTTGTCACTGAGCTGATCATTTATACACAGGAAGGAACAGCAGCTTTCACCCCGAGGGTCCTGGGGGGTGCCTGGGAGGGCTGAGGGTAACTGGGGTCCCAGCAGGGCAAACACACAGTGCTTGTGGTTCATCCAGGTCCAGCCTGGGAATGTACCTGGTGAAATGCTATTCTCTGATTGGAAAGGCCAAATTCAGAGTCACCACTGCAGGTACAACTAACAGGCAGCCTCCTTTCCTTGCAGGTTCTTGTTTCCCTGCTGTTCTTCTCACTCCTGGATCTCATCTCAGCCAAAATAGCACCAAAGGTGAGTTCAGCCTCGAGGGAATTCTCATGACACTGGATGTGTCTGATCAGCTTGGTTTGCTGCCCAAAAACTTTGTACCAGCACTGGGAGGACTGGGAGCTTGTTCTGCCAGGAGGAAGGGATCAGCAACACCCCAGACAAGCCTGCTGAAAGCCCTTCTGTGCCCATCAGATTAAACCTGTGTTTGCCTCTCACTGACATTATCTCCCCTTTCACTACTTTTATTTCTCTTCCTGAATGATTTACTATTTGCAGTTTCCTGTTCAGACTTTACACCTCCCAGGTAGCACAGAAACCTCATATCTCATTCAGCTTTTATGTAGCATTTCACATCTGTCAGGTGATGGTTTCCCTCAGGCTGGAATGTGGTACTTCACGGGAGAAGGGGTGCCCAGTAAGGAGGAACATTAGTTTCCAAATGATTTAATGCTATTAAGTGGAGGAGCAAAGATGACAGGCTGCTTCCAGCTGCTGTCTGCCCTGAGCATCCTCCTGCCTGTGAAGGCTTGTTTCTGTCCCTTTGCTGTCACCTCAGCTTTGAAGTGCAGCCGTTTGTGAAGTCACCTCACAGATTGGATCAGGGAGCAGATTCAAGAGAAAAATAACCATTTTGTCTCAGTCTGCCCATGGGAGAGTCTGGAGGAAGAGCCAGGGAGGGGAGAAACATCTTGAGCAAACAGAGCTGGGAGGCTGAGCCGAGTAAACTCAGTAATGGAAAAGAAAAACAACATCCCACAATAATCCCAGGACATGTTGTCACTAGAAAGGTTAGAGAGCACAGAACCTGCTGAGGACCATGGTGGGGTGGGAGCAGGATGTGCAGTGGATTGTTGATTGATCCAGATTGGATGGGGCTTGGAGCAACCTGGGATAGTGGAAGGTGTCCCTGCCCATGGCAGGGGGCTGAAGCTGGATGATATTTAAGGTCCCTTCCAACCCAAACTATTCCATGGTGTGGCTTCCCCCTCTCTCACAAATCCCTCTCAGCTGAGCCCTGTAGTGGCCTGGTTTGGTGATGGGGGCACTGCCTTGCTCCAGGGCCCAATTCCCTGGGGGAATCCAGGCTGCCAGGTGAGGGGAATGACTTGGGCTAAATTTTTAATGTCCTTTAACAAAGTACAATCTTGTGAGGGTTTCTTTCTTCTTTGATGCAACTAAAGCCCAAGACAAATGACCTGTCCTTTCTGACACTCAGGAAGGAGTAGATTTTCAGACATCTCTGGAATGGTCCATGGAGATCTTGCAACGCCTGGAAGAGAAGGGCATATCCTGGCCAGTTCTCTTCCATTCAGCAGAGAGAGGTGGGTCCTGTCCCCAGGGGGTGGAAGGGAGAGGTTTGGTGCTGTTGCTTGGGTCAGAATGTACCTGTGAGAGGAAGCAGCACAAAAATTGCTTGAGTAAAAGCTAAGAACAGAATCCTGTTCCTACCCCAGAGTGTGGAGACCCAGCTGCTGATCAGGAATGGGTTGGTGACTCAGCTGATCATCAGGAATGACCCAACTCAGTTTGCTTCTGCTGGCAGAGAAAACATGAGGGGACAACTCGCTTCTCTTGCTGTTCACAACCCCCATGCACCACCAGTGTTTATTGTGGGCTGGAAGGAAACTGTGCAGCCCCTGTGCTGCTCTGAAGTGTGAAAGGGGAGGCCCACTGAGGGTGCTCAGTGCTTCTCTCTGTCCTCCAGACCCTGGGAAATACGGAGTCCTGCGTGGCGCGGCCTCAGACCGGCACATCCGGCTCCTGCCCTTTGCATTCTACAGGTAAAGTCCTGCTGGGCTGGGAAGGAGCTGTGAGGGGGGATATGTTTGCACCTACAGCAGCTGGGAAGGAGGTGACAGCACTTCTGGCCTGCAGGCTAAAGAACTTTCCTGGAAGTTTCCCTTCAGCCCTGTGCTCGCAGCAGGGGTGTCCTGGCTGCCTTCCCTTCCTGGGAGGGAACACAACGGTACTTGTAAACCAGACATGGGCAGAGCAGCGGCTGCGTTTGGCTGATGCCCGTGTTTCCCATGGAACCAGAACTAACAGAGCCTGTGTGTGACTCCTCCAGCCTCACCCCTCGCTTCCCCCGGGAGCTGCTCCGGCGGGAGCCGACCTTCCTCTGCACAGCACTCGACCTGTACATCCAGCTGCTCCGGCTCTTTGTGGAAGGGGAGGTCCTGCCACAGTCTGATCAAGACCCCACAGAGAACGTGAGTGAAGCCTGCACTTTTTTCTCTCCTCTCACAGAATCACAGGATGGTTTGAGATGGGAGGGACCTTAAAGCCCATCTCATTCCATCCCTGCCATGAGCAGGGACACCTTCCACTATCCCAGGCTGCTCCAATCCCTGTCCAACCTGGCCTTGGGCAATAAATCTAAATCTACCCTTTTTCAGTTTAAAACCTCTTGTAACTGATCCTATTCTTTAGACCTTCCCCTACCACTTGCAGCATCTCTCCTGTTCCCACCTTCCCATACAGGGCAGAGGGAGCTTGTGCAGGTGCCTTTGCAGGCAGCAGGTTTCTCACTCTTAAGAACAGAGAGGAGCTGCCAGGACTGCTTCCAAACCCAACCTCCCCCTCTCCTGAGCTATGCAGGCTGTGACAGCCCTGGGTGTGGGGTCGTGGCTGGGGGTGATGTCTGCCTGGCCTCCATGGCTGTCTCTCCCATGTCATGCAGGATCCCTTGGAGGTGATCTCGCTGGCCCGGCGGTTCCTGCTGGGAGCCCTCCCCCACTGCCCTGCCCACAGCTTTGGGAACATCCAGCCGGTATGTCAATATTTTCCCTTTTCTCACAGTGTGTGAGTGCTGGGTGTGCTGCTCCTGCTGCCCGCACGGCCTTCCTGGGGCACTGATCCTGCACTGGTGCTGCAGGTTTGACCTGTGCCAAGGTCCACACTTCCCTAACGTGCCTGGGAGTGCTCCCTGCTTCCCTAACTCACCTGGGAGCAGGAGGACACCTGCTGCTCAGCTGACTCCATGGCCATGTCCTCCACCATTCCCAGCACGTCAAATCCTGCCCTCACATGGCCAATCCCACTTGGTGTGAGGGAAACAAGCACAGCCAAGGGCAGCTGCTGAAGTTTCCCCCTTCTCTGTCTGTGCTTGGCCGAGAGGCAGCAAAATGCCCAGGTGAAGCACGAGGAGGTCTAAACTGGCTGCCTGCCCTCTCCCCAGCTCCTGGCCAGCTGTGAAGAACTGGACCCAGAGCTGGGAGCCACCCTCCTGCACTTCTCCCGGCCTGCTGTGGCCATGGAGCTGGAGGAAGAGCTGGAACTGTTCTGAGCAAGGGGCAGACACTGGCACAGCACAACACCCCAACCACACCTGCAGGACATAGAAAGGTGCCACCTTTCTCACCTGGGCTGCTTTTTTTTCAAATTACTTTGTAAATAATTTATTACAAGCATAACCATGAAGCTCTTGTTACAATAAAAAGTAGGTTACAAATTTCAGTTTAGACTTGCTTTGGGAATCGTAATTATGTTCTTTTTTTTTCTTTTTTCTTCCAAAACAAACAAAATGTCTGCGTAAAGTTGTCCCACTGTCCTCTGTCCCCCTTGAGCCCCCGAGGGCACCTCTGTGCAGGCAGGGAACAGTTGTGGCCAACTTGGTTTCTGTGTGTGAGTGGGGACGGGGACACGAGGGGGTGCTGCCGACGTCCCTTCCCCGGGGATTAGACACTCTTAGTACAACACTGCTGAATCAGACGTGAGCATGGAAATCACTGCATGAGAACAAGCCTTTTCAGAGCAAGCTGAAGCTACTTCCACGGAGTTCTTTGGGAGACTAAAACACAGATTAAAAATCTCCACTCTGCCATATGGATCCTACAGGGCTGGGCACGGAGCCCTGTCCCACTCAGGTGGGCTCCTGCTGCGCAGTCACTTCTGGCTTCACCGTCTGGCTCTCTGCAGTCCCTGAAGTAGTGAGGAGGAGGATGGGCTCTGGCTCCAGTGGCTTGGCTTTGTCCTGAGTCTGGGTCAGAGGGTGCACCATGGACATGTGGACGTTAAGGTTATGGGCCTTCTCGAAGCGCTTCCCGCACTGGTCGCAGGCGAACTCCAGCTCCGCCTCGGCCTTGTGTTTGGTCATGTGGTACTTGAGGGACGCGCGCTGGCGGCACTGGAACCCACAGATCTCACACCTGCAGGGCAGAGGGGGGCTCAGCACCCGGCCTGGCACCGCCTCGCTCAGCCAGCGAGGGCTCTGGAGCTGCAGCAGGTGTTGGGGATGGACATTCCTTTCAATCACAGAATTTGGAATGGTTTGAGTCGTAAGGGACCTTAAAGCTCATCTCATCCCACACCCTGCCATGGGCAGGGACACCTCCCACCAGCCCAGGTTGCTCCAAGCCCCATCCAACCTGGCCTTGGACACTCCCAGGGCTGGGGCAGCCACAGCTTCTCTGCCCAACCTGTGCCAGGCCTGCCCACCCTCACAGGGAAGAATTCCTTACCAATATCCCATCTATCCCTGCCCTCTGGCAGGGGGAAGCCATTCTCCCTTATCCTGTCCCTCCATACCTTGTCCCAAGTCCCTCTCTGGCTCTCCTGGAGCCCCTTTAGGCACTGGAAGGGCCTCTCAGGTCTTCCTGGAGCCTTCTCTTCTCCCTGCCAAACACCCCCAGCCTTCTCCGCCTTTCCTCACAGGAGAGGTGTTTCATTCCCTCTCCTCATTTATTCCATTTAAAGCAATCCAGCCAGGATGCTGCCAGCTACAGGCGGGGTTTGTATCCCAGAATTCCTGTTCCAGAGTCAGTGACCGATGCCTCTGATCCCCCTGCTAAGGAGGGAGGGCTGGAATCACTTACTGCAGGGGCTTTGCTCCCGAGTGCCGCATCTGATGGACCGAGAGGTGTTTGCGTTGCTTGAAGGTCTGCCCACACTCGTCACAGATATAGTTCCGTACCTCTGCAACACGAGTGGGAGTCACGGAATGTGCCGAGCCCCTGAACACGCCCCGCACACGCAGCTGCCCACTCCCTGCTGCAGCCTGAACTCCTCCCCTGCCTCATCCCCCGCAAGAGGGGTCCTTCCAGGTCTACAGGCAGTCCTGCCCTCCTCCCAGAGCCCTCCCAAGGCACCTCCCAAGCCTTGTGCCAGGAGTTGTGGGGTGTTTGTGACCTGTCCCCTGCTGGGACACACCTGTGTGGATGAGCTTGACGTGCCGCTGTAGGTACCTGTCGATCATGAACACCTTGTTGCAGCCTGGGTGAGGGCAGGGCCTCTCCCGCACCTCCTCGTGATGCTCCTTGATGTGCTTCTGCAAAGCAAGGACACAGCTGACAGGGAAAAGCCTGGATCCCCAAAAGCAGAGACCACTGTGAGAAAAACCAGGATTTGCACCCCAATCTATGCCTGGCAGCAGAGACTTTAACCAGACACAGCAGAGCCTGTTCCAAGGACTGTGAGCCAGCCTTCCAGGACAGGAGGAGCAGGAAGAGGCAGAGCAGACTGGAAAAGGATGGGACTCCCAGCAGGCTGCCTTTAGTGGCTCATTGCCTCCCATGGAGAAAGGCAGGGAATTAAACCCATTGGGGATCCTCTGCTCACATGGAAGTGGCTCCAAAGTGCTGGAAGCTCCTGGTTTGGGACAAGAGCAGACCCCAGCTCACCTTCATGCCATCGGCCCCTCTGTAGACAGCGGTACAGCCCTGGTAAGGACACTTGTAGATGGTGGGCAGCTCCTCCCTGGAAGCAGAGCTGTGTGAGGCAGTGTGGGCACAGGGCTGGGGCCCGGCCCCCTGGAGCCTCCTTACCGTTCACATTTGATTTTTTTTTTCCAGCCTGGCTTAGGCCCCGGCTTCTTCCTTATTTTGGGCTCTTCCACCTTCTTTGCTTCTTTGCTGTCGCTCTTCTTGCCAGAAACCCTCCAAAAAGGAACCAGGACAGTGGTTTAAGACTTGATCTTCGTTTTAGTCCTCCCACCCAAGAGTCCCTGAGTGTTAAACCTGGGCTGAGGTGTGACCTGCCAAACCAGGAGCACACACAGGCCCAGGCACAAGAGCCAGGCTGTGGCTGTGCCAGGCTTGGGGATGAGAGAAGGGCCCAACTTCAGCCTGACGTGGGGCTCGGGGGCACTGCTGTGACCCCACAGGGGTGTGTAGGGAACAAAGCCATGAGGAATGATGTCATATTGGCCCTGCAGGGATGGACACCAACCCCTGCCCACCCCCAGAGCCCCTTCTTACTTCTTGTCAGGGTAAGGCTCGAAGGAGTCATCTGAAGATTGCACGTTTCTCTTCTCACTTTCATCGTCACTCAGGAAGTCCCTGAGAGAGAGAAGGTTTGCCCTTTACTGACAGAGCGCCTGGACTGCCCCTCGGCTCTGGCAGTTCCCTGTTCCCAGCACATCCATCCCCACCGCAGGGCACGGCAGCCACTCCGTGTCCTCCTCCCCAGCCTCTCCCCAAGAGAGCAAAGACCCAAATCAGGTCCTTTTAGGACTAAATCTCTGCAAGAATAATCGAACCACTGTCAGGAGAACAAAAAACTGGCTGTTGCTGAAAGGATCTATTCATGGGTGAGGGATGTGGCTCTGCTTCCTCTACTGGGAAAAGGAATTTTGTGGAGCAAGAATGTCACATAATTGTCTGGCACAGGTTAATGAAGCTGTGGGTCATTCCCTCAAACATTGCAGCCACGTGGGTTTGGGTTTTTCTTTTTCCTCCTTTTGGGTCTTAAGCCACAGAAGCAGCAATTAATTCCTGAAGCCAGGAAATGGGCAATGGTTTTTTAATGCAGCAGCTGACAGGCTCAGCTGACACTGGAATCACTCTGCACTTGGCCTTTGAGACTCCTGGATTTGTGTGTTCACAGCCCCACTCCAAACACCTGTGTTGGAAGGACTGAGCCAGATCTCTGCTCACAGGGACTGTGGAGCTGCCAGTCCCTCCCGCTCCCACTCCCAGTTACTGCTCTCCCCAGGAGCAAACGGGGTGGTTTCTGCACGTGCCACCCCATTCCAGCCCCCACTGCTCTTCCACAGCCCCAGCCATGATGGGAACTGCTCCGAGGCTGCGGGGCTGGGGCAGCGGCACCGGGACCGAGCGAACCCCTGGCACAGCTACTTCCCCAGTGCACAGAGAGGATGAAACAGGGCCAGGACTGCTGGGAGCAGCCACCAAACACAGCACACATGCCTGCAAGCTGCCCACAACAGAGTGGGGAGCTCAGTGCTGTGGGCTCCGTGATGGCCACGGATCCAGCACCGGCTCCGAGGGGCAGTGGTGGAGAAAGAGCTCTGAGAGCTGGGGCAGTTCACACTGGCAAAGAAGACATTTAGGCTATTTTAAACCCACTCTTCTCTCACCCCTCAGAAAGGTCACTGAACTCGTCTTTTACCCGCTCATCCGACGTTGCAGACAGAACCTGCTTCCCACTCAACTGTCCTAGGGAATGAAGGAGAACACGGTGGGTTACAAGGAAAAGCAGCAGAGCCACGGCTGCCCAGGAGGAACCGACTGCTCTGGCTGTGCTCACACCACGGGAAACACGTGCTCCATGACAAATCAAGGATGGTTTAAACCAAGCTCTGTCTGTGTGCTCAGAGACAGCTCTCCCTGCACCCTGGGACAGGACAGCCCTGGGCCTGCAGCTCCCAGGAGCAGCTTTTGGTCCCCCTGTGACACTCATAACTGAAAGATTTGTCCCCAAGCAAGTCCCAGCTGCTAGTCCTGTGTCCAGCAGCGGGCATCTCCTGTGGATGCCAGAGCTAAACACAGCCCCACTTCTGGAACTCAAAATGGGTATTAATTCCTCACTTCTGGAAGTGGCATTGGGGCAGTTCAGCAGCAAACCCACGTTTACTCGGTCCAAACCTACCAAGCAGTTTTCCTCTGGGTACAGAAAGAGCTCCTGCGGTTCAGCAGAAAGAAACACCTGGCAAATGTGGTGCTGGAGAACCAGCAAGTGCTCCACACCACGTCCCCAGGAAGAGCATGGCAATGGGGTCCAGCCCCTCCATCAGAGGGGGAGCAGCACAGGGAGAGAGGAGTGTGACCCCGTGTTACCCACCCCTTCTGCAGGGCTCAGCCTACCCCTCCCCAGTCAGAGGTGATTCTCCAGGCAGTCACTGCTTCCCAGATGGATCTGTGCTCTCCTTGAGAAGCAGCAGCCTCCTAGAAGGGGATCCACTCCCCACAGCTCCCTGGGCTGCCTCTCCAGCTCCCTGCCCTTCCCCAGAAGCCAGGAGGGAGATCAGGAGGCCAATCCCTTACCTGTGGCAGTGCTCAGTGGGGACACAGGCTGTGGCAGGGCCTGCTCCTGCACGGAGGCTGCACTGTCCAGCTCCGAGCGAGACGGGTCCCTGTCCTGCGGCGCCTCGTCCTCCCCGTCCAGCGGCACCGCCGTGGTCCCTTTGTTCGCAGGCTGCTGGCAGGGAGCTGTCCTTCCTGGAGCATGCTGGGCTTTGGGAGCGGGAACAGCCTCGGCATTGTCTGCCCCGGCCCCGTTGTCAGTCAGGCGCTGCTGGGCCGTGCCCTTGCCCCACTCGCGTCTGACAGCCAGGGCGCCGTCCAGGAGCGCGGTGCTGCAGTCTGAGTCCGTGTCCATGACGTAGTCGTGGCCGTCGCCGCAGCCCCACACGGCGCGGATGATGCCGCAGTACTCGGAGGACAGGACGCTGCGCAGGCCGGGCACCGACGGGCAGCTCCCGGCGTGGGTGTGCGCCCACGTCACCAGGCTGTGCAGGCACTGCGGGCTGGACGTGATCAGGTCAACTGTGCGGGGCAGAGGCAGCACGGTCAGGGCTGGGGACAGCACAGGGCACTGGGGGCACGGAGGGGACAGGGATGTGGAGCTGCTTCCTCCGGGGCTGCCCCAGAAGGCAGTGGGAGCCACCCTGAGGGGCTGCACCCAGGTGGGCTGGAGTGGGGCAGCCCCAGCACCTGCCAAGATGACAGAATCGCTGAGGTTGGAAAAGACCTCCAAAATCATTGAGTCCAACCTGTGACTGACCCCCACCTTGTCCCCAGAGCACAGCACTGAATGCCATGTCCAGTCTTTACTTAAACTCTTCCAAGGATGGGGCCTCCACCCCCTCCCTCCATCATTCACTTCACAGCTCAAAGTGTATTTCCCACTGTCACCAGTGTCCAGCAGCACCTGGGACAGGCCTAGCAAGGCCACCCAAACCTGCTCTACCTGCTCAGGTGAGCCTGAGCCTGGGTGGCTCAGCTTGGGAAGGTGAGAATCCTCCTGGGAGGCCAGAGCGAGGAAGGGGAACCACAACCAGCCGTGTCAAAGGACACCAGAACTGCTCTGTGTGTGGTCATTCCCCACCACCCACCAAGCCCAGCTGGTGGCACAGCAGAAGGAAAAGGGGGGCAGTTCCAGGAGTGGGCACTCACCTAGGCAGGAGGCACCTCCTTCCACGCCTGGCTGTGCCGGGGCCGTGCTGCTCCTGCAAAAACCAGAGTGGCACAGTGGGGTTTGGGGTCACGGAGGGACTAAGGCACCATGTGGCACCGCATGGCACCATGTGGCACCGCGTGGCACCACATGGCACTGTGTGGCACCACATGGCACTGTGTGGCACCACATGGCACCACGTGGCACCACATGGCACCGTGTGGCACCGCACGGCACCGTGTGGCACCGCATGTCACCACACCGCTCCTGTCAGGGGAGAAAGGCCACCTACTTTCCTTTGGCCCTGGCGTGGCCCGTGGGCGAGGCGTTTACCCTCTGGATGAAGGTGCGGAGGACGCTGCGGCACTTGTAGAACTGGGCATGGCATTTCTTGCAGACGAACTGTGGCAGCGCCGGGTCCTGCCGCACCGCCACCCCCACCAGCCGCTGGAAGTCAGTGAAGAACACCTGGTCCACGCGCCGCTGCTTCTCCGAGTTCTCCCCCACCACGGGCACCTTCCCGAAGGCATTGCGCAGGCTCCTGGACGAGAACTTCCCGTGGCACAGGCGACAGTACCCGGTGCTCAGGGCTCTGCCGATTCCTGCCGAGAGGGATCCAGCTGTTGGGTGACAGCACTGACACACCTGGAGTGTTCCCCCTTATCCCTGCTGGGTGACAGCACTGACAGACCTGGGGTGTTCCCCTTCCCCTCATCCCTGCTGGGTGACAGCACTGACAGACCTGGGGTGTTCCCCTTCCCCTCATCCCTGTTGGGTGACAGCACTGACACACCCGGGGTGTTCTCCCTCATCCCTGCTGGGTGACAGCACTGACACACCTGCAGTGTTCCCCTTCCCCTCATCCCTGCTGGATGACAGCACTGACACACCTGCAGTGTTCCCCTTCCCCTCATCCCTGCTGGATGACAGCACTGACACACCCGGGGTGTTCTCCCTCAGTCCTGCTGGGTGACAGCACTGACACACCCAGGATGTTCCCATTCCCCTCATCCCGCTGCCTCCAGCACAGAAAACCCAGGCAGGAAGAGACTCCCTTCCCACTGAGCATTCCCACATCAGCTGACTCAAAATCAGCCTTTCTGGCCCCAGTGTCCCAGCAGAGGAGCCTCCTCCTCACTGTGGCGTTCCTGGGGCTCTGCCAGTGCCATCTCTCTGTCTCAGCAGTTCTTCCCCTTTCCCGGGGTTTATCTCCCAGGATTTTCAGCCGCCGTGTTCCTCGGCCGCTCCTCAGCCCCCGATAGTGCCCCGGGGGGCACACGGAGCCCCCGGCCCGGAGCAGCAGGGCAGGATGGGAAGCATCTCCCAGTCTGGTGACATGTGGCATTCCCACCCTGTGGAATCCCCTCCATCCCTCGCTGTGCCCCGACCGCCCGCCAGCACAGGGAAAAGCCTTTCCTGGCCCTGCTCCAGCCCGGACACCCACGGAGCCGTTGGAGACTCCGCTTATCCACTGCCCCAGCGGCCTCGGGGCGTGATATCGGCCCCCCGCACACCGGGATGGCGGGAGGTTACCCCGCTCTCCCACCCCGTGTGCCGTCCCCCGCCCCTTTCCGCACCGGCACCGGCACCGGCACCCTCCGTGCTTCAGGGGAGACGCAATCCCGCACCAGCGGCCC
>VWZD01008795.1:3243-34359 GCA_013396695.1 Sakesphorus luctuosus
TCATACTGTGACTTGATAATAGCGGGACAGAAGTCAACATCACAACTCAAGTCCTCAAGACAGAAGAGGAAATAGCACAGTGAGATTACACAAGAGAGGGCAGGGATAAAGAACTGGAAGAGGTATGAGGCAGAAACCAAGTAAGAAAGAAATATGAGGGAACTAATTTTTCACAGGTTGGTGTGTCTCAGAAATTATGTGCTAATGGTCATATCCTTTATTCACATAATAGGGAATTTTTAGAGATCTGCAGGAAAGTTGTTTGTTTTGATCAAAAATTAGTGACAAAATTCGGTAAGCCTTGGTGAAAAATATTAATATAACATATACAAACACTATTTTGTTGGGCAGTAGTGTTTTCAGACTTTACACACATGACTTCTCTGGGAAGCAGTCAAGTGGGGTTTTTTCACCTCTAGCTCCATATTTTTACATCATTTTGCATAATCTGCCTGTGTAAGCTTCCTTTCTAGCACTCTCATTTATTCACTTTTTCTTCTCTTGGATTCCTTCTAAAATTATTCTGAACATCAGCTTTGCATCTGTGAAACTGCTTTAAAAATTGAAAAAAAGCCAATGCTGTCATATTTCTCTGAAAATGAAGGCTTTAACTCAGTTAATCAATTGAACACATTTACTGCACCATGACACAACTCTATTATAAAGGAGTTTCAACATGGTTGTGTTTAATCACCTGACAAACAATGGACCACATTGTTTTGCCTTTGTGAGCTGTCACACACTTAGAACATGTGTAATGTTTCTTTGAAAAGACATGGGACCATATCTGCATAACAAATGGTAACAGATAAATACTAGGTGTTAATTTTCTATTCTTGGAACACTTCTGACCCTGGGCCATAGTGAGTTCCTCTTGTGCTGAGCACTAGTAAGTGGTATTTCAGCATTATGAACTAACACACATAAAACTATTGAACTAACACACATAAAGCTATTCAGCAAAGAAACATCAGCCATGGCAAATGGGAGTCCTGTGTTAAAGAATAATTAGTACACTAGGTTCTGATATGGTTGGTTTGTTTCAGGTCAAGCTGGATGCCTCTGGCAGGGCAACAACCCATGTCTCTGAGGCTCAGAAAGAGTTCTCTTCCAAATTTTGCTTTTAACAGCAGCCTAATTGAACCATTTGCATGCTAACCTGACAATGGTTGTGATACCTCTCTGGTAGAAGTGCTGGCACATTTACCTCTTCACTGTTAAAATTAGTACTCCTTCAACTGAAATGCTAAATGTAGGCAAAGCAGCATTTTCTGATATCTGAGAAATGTCAGTTTCTGTGTCATATCTCTGTCATTTTTCAGATATTGACTGAAAGTGCTCATTTAGTAATGTCTTCTATGAAGCTCTCAGGCACTTGTCCTTAATCTATAGAGCAGTTTGCAATTTTGATATTTATATACAGATTCAGTCTGACAACTTTTTTTCTACATGAAACTGGGCATTATCCTAGAGGAAAACACTCCATACTGCTTTTTACAGTCAAGCACTACTGTTTTTCCAGCTAATACTTACACCACAATGTCTGGCACTAAGATACTCTCTTGTTTCTGCCTTTGCAGGTCTTCACTGTAGCAAGCAAGGTTCTCTTTCAAATTGTGATTAATGTGACTACAAATTGCTTTTAGCTGTGCAGCCATCTACTGGACAGGTTACAGGACTGACCATTACAGGGTTTATCACTAATGCTGGATAAACTAATTTTCAGCTTTCTAAGTGTGAATCAAAATCAGAAAAAAAAAAGAAGACTGAATTAGGTCAAGGGAGCATACAGGCAACAAAAATCAGCAACACAACCTTGTTTTGACTTAGAAGTTTACTTTTTTCTAAGTCAGTGATGTAAGACAAACTATTCAAAATTCTATGAAATCTGGGGATACAAGTGTGTCATATAGAATTTTTTTTTACTAATCAGGGAGGCATGTGTATTTGATATCAATACCAGTATCCCTCTGCCTTATTGTCCCCAGAAAAAGCAGAATAAATGTTGTGTAAGTTCATTTCCCAACCATTCGATCAATGGAAATCAGGTCAGCTCTACCTACAGGTACATTAGCATTCAGACCAAGTTCAGTTCACTCTCATTTCCACCCAAACATCTCATGACAGCAGTCAGACTAGGCTCTTCATGACACAACATATATTTTCATCCTTTCCACATCTGCCTACTAGAAAGGTCTGCTTTCAATTTCTCCGACTTGCACTAAAGCAGCGAGAAGCAGTCTTTGTGAGGTCAAGGACCAAGTTTTGCTCAGAAGTTGTGAGTCATACACATCCAAATGTTGACTCTGTCCAAGCTGAGTGTATTTTCTCTCAATGGGTTGAGCATGCATTAGGTATTGTCTCAAAAAACCTGCTGATGTACCAAGCGCAGTAATGTTGCTTCAGAAACAAAGGTGACAAAACTCTACAGTTTCTTGAAAAATCCTTTGAAAGACACAATATGCTCAAGGTTACAAAGATAAATATTTGAGTTACTGCAACACAGAAAAATATGACTGGATTAAAAGTGAACAGATTGACTTATGCTATTTCATGACAGATCATGGTTAAAGTGAAATCAGTATCTCATTTTAATTGTCCTAAGGTACTGTTTTAGTAAGATGTAAGATCTTATACTATCAGAAAGTTGTGTTTTAAGAAACTGAATCTACAGAATGACTGAGGAATTCTAAGAGATACAATACACCCTTATGTGGACTACTGGCTTTAAAGTTTAGAAATATCTTCTCAGTATTTTTTTTTGATCTGCATTTCCACTGGGAAATGAGACTAGATGCCACTTCGAGTAATCCCACCACCCTTTAAAAAGCAGACCGACAGAAATGTCAGTAGGTGGAGCTGCCTTTCTTGCAGTCAATGGAGAGGCTTCTCTGCAGAAGTTTCATTTGCAGGAACCCAGTCAGCTCTTCCCATGGCCCTGGCAGATGGTACTTGAACAGAGTATGAACATGCAAGAATGTGCCTTTTACATCATGTTACCGAAGTGTACAAAGCAGGAGAAGACAGAACACAGAACTGACAGTGTTTGTCAGCACAAGCTGTTTATTTCTTCTTCTTTTTCCTTTTTTTTTTCCCCTAGTTGTGATGAATGGTATAATTTTAAAGTGATATGCTTTGCTTCAGAGCATCTTGTTCACAACAGTAAAACACGCTGTAATTCATACTTGGACTGAAGGTAGTGCTAATGTAAATACGTCTGTTTTCATCATCTTCAGTGCTGAGGTACATGAAGTACATCTTAGCAGATGACAATCAAGATGACAGTTTTTTCTTTCATTATTGTTCTGGTGAAATAAATATGCAGATCATCTATTTATTACTAAAGAGTACTTCTATTTCATTTCTCAACTTGAAGTTGTACAAGACATATGAGGGCTGTGATCAATTCACTGTATTAATTTTAAAAGACAAATTAATGAATCTGATTAACTGAAAGAATGAACATGGTATAAAAAATTCTGAGAATCACTCATGTAAGGTAAAGAATAATGGCATGAATTTATGACATAGTCTGAACAGTCATTTATTTCTTATGAAGGATTTCCTGTTTGCATTAGTTCTGAGGCCTTGAATAAGTATAGCAAGGAGGCCTCTCTGGCTGCCATCTTCAAGTTTGACTCTGCTGAGTAACTATGGTTCATTTTTTTCACATGGTGGGACACAAACAAAAACATTAATAATCAAATTAGTAATTTTGGCTCTGAGTAAAGAGCTAGTGCTCCACTCGGAGTCATGGATATTGCAGTAAAATCAGCTTCTCTGAATGTTTACAATGCACACAGAATGTACATCATCTTCTGAATTTATACATATACATATGGCCATCTTAAGCAATTCTAATTTCTAATCTTTTCTTCAATATGCCTAAAAAAAAAGGCAGGGAAGCTGATCAGCACATATATCTCCATGTAACAGGCTGTACAAGGTTAGCCAGTCAAAATCTTTAAACATTTTTTCTTGGATCATGGAAAGGACAAAATGCAAGGAAATCTTTGTTTCGTGGCTATGGTGAGTAAAAATATGCACAAAATGGTATTTGATTCTGCTATGCTGGTTACATGTGCAGTGCCTTTGGGCTCAAGTCTCCTGATACCATTCTGTAATTTCTAAAATAATGAAGAAAGACACTTCTAATGAGGACTTGGCAACACATTCAAGTGACAATAGGTGGTGCTTAAAAGCAACTCTGAGAAGTAAGGCCAGTGTTCAACAGACTGTGGAGGTGCGTGGTTGATATATTTATCCTCAGAGTGCCATTTAGCCACTCACCTGACTGTAACACCTTGAGGTATTGTACACCCCATCCCCAGTCCCTCTCTGGCCTCGTTAGGAACAGGAGGTGGAAACAACAATGAAAACTATATAGCCTTGTTTACTTTTTCCTATAGCTACCCTCAGTGAAAGAAGAACTGATGGATGCTCATGAGCTACAGTTCCATGTACATTACCACAGCTACTGAGCACTATTTTTAGATTGTCTTGACCATCTTTTTAAATCATACTAGGTTTTAGCTTCTCTTAAAAATAACTCAGAGCCAAGGCACCTGCCTTTTCCCATGAAGAGTCTCTAGCGAGCACTGATTTCACTGAACATCAGGATCAGCAGTTATATGGCCAACCATTCCTTCCAGCCCACGAGATACAAGCTTTTGTTTTGGTACGTACAGCAAGAATTGCACGATTTTGAGAAGTAACTTCTCTTACCCATTTAATCTTGATACATCTACTAGTTACTGGCCAAGACAATGCTTTGAGGCTATTGGCTTACCATCTTAAGTTTATTTAGTCGATATTTTTAGTTTATGTGGGTAGCCTGTAAGTAATAATTATTTACATTTCCAGATACTACTTCGCTATTGATTAAGTGTGAACTGATAATCCTGAAATAATGGGCTTGCAGCTATTAATCCAAACACTGGCAGCAATTTAGGAGAAGAACCCGGAGGGTGCTTTTCTGCATCTCCCTGTTTCTCCTTCTTCCACAAAGATGCTGGAGCGGGTACCACTGTTTATCAGCCAATAGCATGATCTTCTGGGGACATGACCCAATCATCTCTGCTACACTGTGATAATACAAAGGCACAGGACATGTTTAAGATTCTGTCAATTAACACCTCTATTATTGAAGAACAATCTAAAGAAAATAAAGTTTGCAAGATGTGATCAGCACTGAGGGAGATTTCAGACCACGAACTTTTAAATTAACACCACTGAAAATGTTTGTTGCAAGGGCCAATGTTGCATAAAATAACACTTCTTTCCCATTCATTGTAGTTATTTTTATTTTAACAATTGGGAAAGCAGATGGGAAAAAGTGTGGAACCCTTTATTCATTATTGTTCAATAGCCAAGACTCCGCTATAGAGTTGATGCCTTGCCAAAAGTCAATTTTAAACATGTAAATGAAATGCTTTGGTTTCATCATGAGAAATATCTGAAACAAAGGTGATATTCCTTCATATCAGATAGAATTGCCTTCCTTCTGTGAGAATTTTGACACGATGGGAATGTAAGATCAAAATCATGCTGTAATGTAAGATCAAGACCATTATATTAAAAACCTTCAAAGAAATTTTGCGCTGATATCACATAGAAGCAGCAAGGATGGGCAGAAGGCAGCAGTCCCATGAGGTTTCCNNNACTACCACTACCACCACCACCATCTAAGACAAAAGGATAGAGTTTCCTATCTATTGAGGTTTCTTACCTCTCCTTTAACATCATGATGAGTGGAGATGATTACATTAACTGGGGAGGGGTGGAGGGAAGAACACATAGGACAGAGAGGAAAAATTATGTTTACCTTTAATGAAAAATCCTTTAGCTTGAAGTTACACATACCAGAAAGCAAAGTGTAGTACAGTTTTAGCCATACTTCTCCCCTCTTCCCCTAGTTAATTCATTAACTGTTGTCAGGAATTTAGTTTGTGCTAATGTGTTTTGCTTTGATTTTCTAAATCTTCATGCCCCATGCAAAAGACTGATAAAAATGTTCCTTTTCTCCCCTTACTGCAAGCATGATCTGTAAAAGTTTTCAATTATTTCAGTTGATGTGTGATGCAGTACTTTTAATGGAGGTCTAAGCATCTAGCATCATTGTGTAGTTAGGAATTATTTACACTAATGAAAAAAATACTGGTTCATTTCTCAAAACAGTTTTAGATTGTAGTTTTATATATATACAGCCTCCAAAATGCTGCAGAATTTCCTTAAAGTCCTCTTATATATGAGTATGTTCTAAGATCCCTTCTCCATTTACTACACAGTAAATGTGTAGGTATCTTTGGTACCTTAACCATTAGAAAATTGTAAAATAAATTTCACTATCTTTATCACTGCTCTTTGAAGATGTGAGAATAAATGCTGATAAACAGATGTGACAGAATAGATTTTACCTAAACAAACAGATGCTGAGTCAAATTTAACTATTCCTTATTCTAGGACTATACCTTAAAAATTATGCCTGTCTCAGTGTATTAAATGCAGAAGAAGCTATCACTTCAACTTCAGGTCCCTCCCTTGTAAAAAAACTTAGAAGTATTATCATGTCTTATATGTGAACCTAATCCATGTGAATTATTTGGGGTTTAAATATCAATTCCTTAGATACCTACTTAGGTTTTTTGCACTTTATAAAACTCACTGTCTTTTTTCAGACATGCTTTTACCTAGTGTGAGTTGCTCTAACAGGTACTTCTTTCCATATTTAGTTTTGTTTGGGGATGGTTGTGTGAAGTAGGAATAACAGCTCTAACATTGTGCTCTGCTGTGAACATTTCTGATAATTATGATACTGTAAATTTTGAGTAGGATTGAAGATTATTATAAATACTTAAGGGATAATTCTAGAACCAATTATAGATATCTAGAAATGAAGGAGTTGTACTAGGTATACTTAAAGGTTGAGGAAAAAAATCTACTTTACCTTTCTTTACACAGGACAGATGGATCTCACTCTGGTACAAATAAACTGGCAATCCTAAGAGGAGGTGATGGTCCTATCAGACTAATCAAGGAGGTTAGTAAAGGTTAAATGAGATATTCCTTCACTTAAACTAGTAAAGTTCTCAGTGACTGGAAAAGGGGAACATAACAGCCTGTTTTAAAAGGATAAAAAAGTAGGACTCAGGGAACTACAGGCCAGTCAGTCTTAACCTCACTGCCTGGCAAGGTCATGGAGCAGATCCTCCTGGAAACTATGCTGAAGCACATGGAGGACAGGGAGGTGATTGGTGACAGCAACATGGCTTTGTAAAGGGCAAACTGTGTCTGAAAAATCTTGCAGCCTTCTATGATGGGGTTATGGCATTTGTGGATGGGGGAAGAATGACTGAAATAATCTACTTTGCCTTGTTCCAAGCCTTTGATACTGTCCCACACTACATCCTTGTTTCTACACTGGAGAGACATGGATTTGATAGATGGAACACTCAGTGGATAAGGAATTGGCACTTAGAGAGTTGCAGCCTGGTGTCCCGGTGGAAACCAGTGATGCTTAACATCTTTGTCAGCAACATGGACAGTGGGATTGAGTGAACCCTCAGCAAGTTTGCTGACAACACCAAGCCTAGTGGTGCATTTAATACTCTAGAAAGAAGGGATGCCACCCAGAGGGACATTGAAGAGCCTGAGAAGTGGGCCTGTGTGAATCTTACTAAGTTCAGTAAGGCTAAGTGCAAGGTCCCACACCTGGGTTAGGGCAATGCCAAACATAGATACAATCTGGATAACTGGACTGAGAGCAGCCCTGCAGAGATGTACTTGAGGATGTTGGTGGATGAGAAGCTCAACATGACCCAGTAATATGTGCTTGCATCCTAGAGAGTCGGCCATGTCCTGGGCTGCATCAAAAGCAGNTCATGGAGCAGATCCTCCTGGAAACTATGCTGAAGCACATGGAGGACAGGGAGGTGATTGGTGACAGCAACATGGCTTTGTAAAGGGCAAACTGTGTCTGAAAAATCTTGCAGCCTTCTATGATGGGGTTATGGCATTTGTGGATGGGGGAAGAATGACTGAAATAATCTACTTTGCCTTGTTCCAAGCCTTTGATACTGTCCCACACTACATCCTTGTTTCTACACTGGAGAGACATGGATTTGATAGATGGAACACTCAGTGGATAAGGAATTGGCACTTAGAGAGTTGCAGCCTGGTGTCCCGGTGGAAACCAGTGATGCTTAACATCTTTGTCAGCAACATGGACAGTGGGATTGAGTGAACCCTCAGCAAGTTTGCTGACAACACCAAGCCTAGTGGTGCATTTAATACTCTAGAAAGAAGGGATGCCACCCAGAGGGACATTGAAGAGCCTGAGAAGTGGGCCTGTGTGAATCTTACTAAGTTCAGTAAGGCTAAGTGCAAGGTCCCACACCTGGGTTAGGGCAATGCCAAACATAGATACAATCTGGATAACTGGACTGAGAGCAGCCCTGCAGAGATGTACTTGAGGATGTTGGTGGATGAGAAGCTCAACATGACCCAGTAATATGTGCTTGCATCCTAGAGAGTCGGCCATGTCCTGGGCTGCATCAAAAGCAGTGTGGCCAGCAGGTTGAGGGGGGGAATTCTGTCCCATAACTCTGATCTCATGACACCCCACCTGCAGTGCCACATTCAGCTCTGGCACTCTCAGCAAGAGAAGGACATATATCTACTGGAAAGAGTGCAGAGGACCATGAAGACAATTGGGGAACTTGAGCACCTCTCCTGTGAGGTCATGCTGAGACAGTGGGAGTTGTTGGACCATTCTTATTCTTTAGAATATGCATGCCTGAGTTTTTGAAGGATTAGTGACAGTTTTGTCATGAAGTTCTTCTGCCATGTGAGCTCACTATGTTTGATGCTAGTCAGCTCACACTCTCTAAGTAAGACTGTAGAGGTCATCTAGTGGTAGCTGCTGACAGCTAGTTCTTAATTTGCCACTGTCTATTTAATATCAAATTGTGACCTTTCCTCTCAAATACTAAACTAACATTCACTTTGATACTTTGAAGGAAATTAAAGTATCTCTCCTAATTATTTCATTACTAATTTCACATATATAGCCAAACAGTGTCCTAGCATAATAAATTCAGTGTTAACTCTAATGTAGAATTAATTAGAAAAGATCAGACACAGACTGGAGAGAGTAGCAAAAAGCGCCAGGACTAAAGGTCTCCTGTTTCCAAGCACCAATGGCAAACAGCGGAAGTTGCTTGAATGAGGGATTTTGGCTGCCCAGTGGAAGTTTCTCAGCTCCTTTTGTGCATTCAAGGCCTATGTAGATAGATCATGAAGGCTTGTAAATTGTATCTTTATCTGCTTCCTCTCCTCCCTGTTCCCTCAGGCCAGCACCAGAGCCCCTGTTACATAAAAATGGAAATAGCCGTGAGAAACCTCATTGTTTACTTAACTTTGAGATGCTAAGTTTCGCTGGTTGTACTAAAATCTCTTCTACCTGTCTCCACCCATCTTAACCCTTCAGTCATTTCATGTCATCATCTCCTCTATTGCCACAGCAATGGAAAAATAAACATGCTTAGTTTAAAATTTAAAGGAAAAAACATCTAATGAAATTTGTGTATTGGAAGGTTAATAAAACTACAGTATTCCCATTGTCAGCTGATTTTGCTTTGTCTGCCTCTCATCTTTGGTCATATTTTGGCTTTTTATAAATCTTTGTTATCAAAGAGGCTCTTCTAAATGCTATGAAGGAAAGGTGGTTGAGTATTATTGCAGCAACAGCCCTAATCATAGAAGTAAGTGTTGTTCCAGTGACTCCAAATATTCATTTCCCAGGGGCTAATGGCATTTAAACTAGCTATGAGTGAAGAGCAGGCTCCACAGCAGCCTGTTGGTCTCCAAGTCAGGCTCAGCTGACAAGCCATTCCCTTTACACAGTATAGCAAGTAAAGGATTATGTAAGTCAAGTGCTAAGGTAACCATTTAAACTTTAGTGAGCCCTAGTGAGCCCGTGTAAATTTATATAGCCTTTTAGTATGTAGAAAATGCTTTGTAATTTTTTTCTGTTCTGAACTATTTTAACTATTTTAGTGCTGTACTTTGGCCTTTATAAATGATGTCATTTGTCTCATCATTCAGTCAATTTACATAATCCTCTTTAAAGAGAAATAGTTAAATGTTTCCTGGTTCCATCTTGCCTTGAATTTAAAATAATCATTATTATCATTATTATAATTATATTTATAATTTTTATCTTTATTATTATAATGCACATGGTTTGCATCTGGACGGGTTCCAGCTTTTTTTAAGGCATTGAAGTTCTTTAGCTCCATTTTCTAGTTTATTTATTTCCTCAGTAATGACAAACCTGATGTGTACATTTTGTCATGTAACTGGTAATGCTCAGCAGTCTCCTTTTCCCCACCCAAATATCCATGCATTTCCATTAATTTCTTCAGAGATTAAGTCAACTGCATAACCAGGTTTTTGTTAAAATTAGTACTTGTAAGCCAGTACAGTTCAGCTGAAAATTCAGACTGCAAAAAACCCTGCAGGTTACATATATTAATTAACAAAAACTGTCCCAAGATAGTTGATATATTACATCAGCAACCTTTGAGCTTTGATATCCTGATACTGCTCTGCTAGCTTAAAATGAAAGCATTGCTTGCCCTGAGTCAGAGAATTTTCATACACACTTATGTGTGTTAAATTAATGCAGAGTTGAATTTTCAGTAAACACGCATTACTAGAAGTTGATCCTAAGATGTTTTCTTTCTTTGGGTTTTGGTGGGAGTTTTTTGTTTGTTTGTTTAATGAAATGAACACAGGAGTTACAGGCACTTGTTTTCATTCTGTGCATGGGGAGGATAGCGGGTCTGAACAGGGCGCTATGAAATGGTGCTAAAGGATGGAAAGTGTGAGAAGCAGAAGAAATGCTTTAAAATGTACACTGGCGGCCTAAAGTGAGAAGGTAAGTAAAGGAGATACATGAATACAAAGAAGAATAGACTACAAAATAATTAGAGGCAAGAGCAAGTGAAATGTTGCGAGACACTAATCAAGTTTAGGAGAATGAAAACTCGGGTTCTTTGTCTTGAAAAGGCTACAAGATTAAAAGAGTTGTCTTTCAGCAACTATAGAAAATACCTCACACGTGTTTAAGTCTGTATTAACCTTTGGAAGTTATTTTATTTTAGAGAACATGTGACTCAAGAAGAATATTTGCAATGTAAATAGAAGTTATGCAGTCTCTTTAAAAATCTTATAAATTTCAAACCCACTCTTTTCCGGGAATAGTGACTAGTTATTTTCACTTGGCTATTTGACAGTGTTATTTTTTTTAAATTAAGACCATGAATACCATTATAGGGATAAGACTGAAAAAGCACATTTGTTTCTTTCGTTTAACTTTTTCTCTGGAGTTTGTGACATGCTTTTACATCTGTGAAAGAGGAAATACTATTACGAATGTTCAAACAGTAGACACCTTCCGTTTGACTGCATGACCTGTTAAGGAAAACAAGATGATACACTGTCATGTTACTAAATATTTCTTCCTACATCAGCTTTCCAAAGGTAAAAATAGATAAAATTGTTCTATCAGCAGCAGCTAGAACTACTAAAGTTTAGTTTCCTACACAGTTTTGCTGGAAGTCTCTTAAATATTCTGCCACTGGTTATTTTTACCTCATAAGACTGGCATATATTTTTTGACTCTTGGGCCTATAAATGCAGCTATTGGGGACAAAGAGAGGGCTGCAGGCCTATATAAACACTGGTCTGCCAGGCAACTGGTGCATCACAGCTTTTTGCCCTGACAAATGCAAACCCTCAGGACTGAGTTTCCTATTATTTCACCCAGCAGGGGGCACAGTAGAATCTGTACATTCATTTTTGGAGGCTAAAAGAGGCATTAGCAACCTACTTATTTTTATTTGTTCCCTACTCTGTCATTTGAGTATTTCTTTGCCCAGCTTTTTCAGGAAACTGACACCTTGGCAAAATTGCAAGTAGGATAAGTCAAAATGTTTCTTTACACCCTCCCTGCATGACACTAACAGGTGTTCAGCTCTATCATTTCCTTAGTTTCTATATAGTACTCATACTTGCTGGTTGCATACATATACATACTTTAAAATACCAGAAAATTAGATTAATTATTTCCTTCCTAACCTGCACAGAGATGTTACAGTCTGAGTTGAGAAAAGGAGGGGTAAGCTTTTCAATGGCTTAGAAACAGTAGAGGCAGGACTGGCAGAAACCACCTGTGTCTGTAATGGCAGTTTTCCATTATTAAAGCTTCATAAGCACTGGATGTTTGGTATAGAAAGCTTAAGAGTTTTACGCTTAGTTTGTTTTGGACTTGATCTAAGAACTCAAATTTTCTCATATTTGAAAATTCACTTTCAGATCTCAGAATGACTTTTGAGACAACAATAGAGTCCTCTGGGGAGGCTTCGAAGCCGTAAGTGCTGAACTGGCTTATCTGTTCTTCTTTTAGTATTCCAACAGTGACTGATTGGAAAAGGACTTGTGTGCCAGGTTGCAGTCACTGTAGAGATTTACTCACACCAACCCATCTTACAGAAGGAAAAAAAAATAGAAGAAAAAAAGACAAATATTCAGGCTACTTCAAGCACTATGCATTCAAAATTTCAGTGCAACTTTTTTACTTCCAGGCACTACCAGGCAGACATATGTGGGCAATGGAGGAGGGGGAGGGCTATGAGAATGACGCTCGACTATCAGCCTACAATAGTAAGCAGCACCCACAGTGTATATGCTTAGCCACTCAGTACCACACAGGTACTTTCCTCTTCTGTTTTTCCTTATTTCTGATAGTTCTTAAATGCTACTCAGCCTTGGCCTTCTTCCCACTGCAGTCATTCATGTTTGAGTTACTAATGTCAAAATGTTTCCTAAGAAGGCATGAACACATGCCAGCATGAACAGAAAGCCAAAGGATAGTGGAGAAAGTCAATGCCTGGCCCGCTGCCTTCTGTAAATGGTTAAATGCATCCCAAGCTGGCCCCTAAGCCATTTGTTTCCTCTTGAGGCATAAAAACAAGCGAACACTGCAAAACTCCAGATTCTTCCTTTAATTCTTTTTGTTTCGGAGCAACAATCACTGGGCTCTTCTCTCAGTAGAAGGACAGGAACTCCTACAATGCTCACATGCACCTGTGAAGGTTGGTATTTCCTTCCCTCTCACTTGGTTCTTTCCCTATATCTCATCCTACTTATGAGACCTCTTGGTTTCACATGAAGTCTGTGTCTTGTCTGTATATACAGTCTTTGTCTAATAAAGGAGTTGGCATGTTAGTTAGTCACTTTTCAGGTAGGATCGTATGATGGAGTGATGGACCTCTGACTGATGGACAGAAATCAGTTTATTGTTAATAATCCAGGGGTTTTTATACTAATCACTTTCAACTGAGAGTGGTTAAGCAAACCAAGGCAGAACACAGCTGCAGCCACACGGACAGCAAACACATGCACCGGCTGGCACACACACTATTCATGCGCACACTTATGCATAGCTGAGCACTCAGCTCTGTCCCTGGACAGTAAATCAAAGACTTTAGATACAATACAAGGTCATTTTGACAATTCCCAGGCCTCCTTGATTTTCTTTTTCTTGTTCTCATGGTGGCTAACTACAGGGTTGTACTTTAATTATTAGCACAACCTGGAATTTTATTTCGTGTAAAGTGAAAAGGTCATACTTTGAAATTAACCATCATGCTAAGTAAACTAATAACTTCATAGATTTCATAAGCATGGAGCCCAGAGACTTAATCAAAAGGGCGAACATCAGAGAAATTACTTTTCGTGTTTTGATTAAATCTATTTCAACCCAGACAAGGAAAGTATAATATATACTGAAGGAAGAATCCAATAGAATACCATTGATTTTGCATCATATATTATATTAAAAAATACAAAATATGAAATAAAAAATAGGGCTAAAATGATCCCGAGTTCTTCAACGAATTCATGCAAATAAACAACCAAAACAAACCAAACTGAAAGAAAAGGAAAGAAAACAAGAGTAAGAAGGGGAAAAAAGCCAAGTAATTACAAAGGAAGCATTGTTGTGTGAGAAATTGTGAGAAATTTTTAAAGTAAGATTTCTAGTATTAAAATCATGGTATCTTACATTTATAAGAATGTACATATTAGAATTGGCATGTAATTTTTCAATAGTTTTGTCCAAGAATCCAAATCCTTCAACTACTGAAAACACATAAAAAAAGTAAAAAAGTTTTTCTGAAAGCATCCTCCTGGCTTTTTGAGCTTGCAGACAGAGAAGTACATAGTATTCTAAAAGTGAAAGAGAGCCCAATTGTCTACATTAAATATATATTAGAACATACATGACAACAGAATTATCTCTAATGCTTATTCTTCTGACATTCCATACAAAAAAAACAGGTTGAAAGACTACTAAATTTGTGAAGTTATGCTTAGAATTCCAGAAATGCTGGAATCAAACTTTAATTTTAAACTTAGAGATGCCTCAGTACCTCATCTATTATGCCAAAATATTTACATACAAAATGTGGCATCTGGGATAGAAGGACGTCCCCACACTCCATTATCTACAATCACCACAGTGTCTTTGCTGTTAGCATTAAAATGCAATCAAAACCCTCAAAAGATAAAAAGGTACAATACGCAAAAAAATTTGTAATATGTAACAAATTTTGGTATTTTGTTTTCTTCTTTTACTATCCTGGAACTTAATACCTGCTAAAACCCAAGATATTTAGTCTGCCAAAATCCTCAGCAGCAGTTGATGCTACTGAGATTATTTCTTCATGTCTTCTTTTTGGCCTTGTTTTAGGACATATTTTCTCCCTTCTTCTAAAGGCCTCTTCATTCTGATTTGCAGAAAGTGGTACCTTCATGTCACATTTTCTTCCCTTCCCAGGATTTTGCACTCAATTAGTAATGGCAAGCAGGGGGAATCAGTCAAGTGCCTCATGGTCTCTGTCCAGTGGTGAAGAAGAGAGACTCTAGGGCCCTGGGATGAGTGCTTAAAGGGTCAGGAACGTATCTGCCAGTGGCAGGTAATGATGAGAGAAGACACAGGAAGATCAGCAGAACAATACCTGGCTCTGAGTTTGGTGTCAGTGGCAAAACTCTGGGTTCTTTGATCATGGCTTGGTTTGCATGACATGAGTCTTGCTGGCAACAGGCAGTGTACACCTATCCGAAAGTAGGAAAAAGAGCTTGCGCAGGAGTTAACAGGACTCACTGAGAGATCTTTAGACTAGATTTGAAGGGAAAAGGGATAAAACCAGGTCTGCTAGAGATAAGGCTGGTGGAAGCATGCCACTGAGAGACAGTATGATAGTGACGCCCCTTGCTCTGTGGGAGATCATGTGGCAGCGAAGATGTGATTGATGCATCAGAAACCACAGATGTCCCTAAGAATAGTGACATAAGCATTAGGGTTTCTCCTCCCAGAAAGGTGGCAGGATCAATACAGCAACTGAAGTGTATTAAGATGAACACATGCAGCATGGGCAAAAAATAGGAGGAGGTAGAAGCCATTGTGCAGCAGGAATACTATGACATACTTAACATCACAAAATCATGATGGCATGACTTGCACAACCGGCATGGTGCAGTGGATGGATATAAACTCTTCAGATGTGATAGGCTAGGAAGTAGAGGAGGTGGTGTAGCCCTGTGGGTTAAGGAGTGTTTTGATTATCTATTGCTTAATAATTGTGATGATAGAATTGAGTGTCTATGGGTAAGAGTCAGGGGGAAGGACAACAGAGCAGATACCCTGGTGGGAGTCTGTTCCACACAACCGAGGTGAAGAGGCAGAAGAAATATTCTGTAATGCTGGAGAAGTCTCACAAGTGTTATACCTTGTTTTTGTCAGAGACTTCAACTTAACAGATGTCTGTCAGAAATACAACAGCCTGGGAGGTTCCTGGAGTGTGTGGCAGGTAACGTCCTGACACAGCAGTGAGTCTGCAAAGGCATTTGCTGGAACTATTGCTTGTGAACAGAGTAAGACTGATGGGTGATGTTATGGTTGAAGGCTGTCTTGTGCACAGCAATCATAAAATGACAGTTTTCAGTTCTCAGAGAGAAATAAGGATGGGGAGTCAGCAGAACTGCTACCTTGGATTTCCAGAGAGCAGACTATGGTGTGCTTAGAACACTGGTTGACAGACTCCCTTGTGAGGGAGTTCTGAAAGCAAAGATGTCCAGGAAGGTTGGACATTCTTCAAGAAGGAAATTCTAAAGGCACAGGAGCAGGCTGTCCCTATGAGCCAAAATACAAGCCATTGGGGAAGAAGACTGGCCTGGCTGAACAGAGAGCTTTGGCTGGAACTCAGGAAAAAAAAGGAGAGTTTATGACCTTTGGAAGAAGGGCAGACAGCTCAGGAGGACTACAAGGATGTTGTGAGGTTATGCAGGGAGAAAATTAGAAGGGCCAAATACCAGCTAAACATTAATCAAAGACAGGAACAATTTCTTCACCAAAAAAGTTGACAAGCATTGGAGCAGCTTGCTCAGGGAAGTGGTTGAGTCACCATCTGTGGAGAGATTTAGAAGCTGTGCAGATGTGGCATTTAGGGACAAGTTTAGTGGTGGACTTGGCAGCATAATTTAATGGTTTGACTTGATCTTAGAGGTTTTTTACAAACTAAGACTCTGTGATTCCATGTTGTTTCTATGTCTTTCCTTTACCAGGATGAAAGGCTTAGGAGCTCACTGTGAACTGTGGCTAGGCTGAGAGCTACATTGGTTTTGGCCTTCATGAGGGACAGTGAATCCCTGTTGTGGCAACTAAATCTTCCTGTGAGCTTCATGAGCAGCCAAAGATAGGCGTGCCAGGACATTATCTTCTGCTTCTGGTAGATATTTTATATTCACTTTTACAACAGTTATATTCCTGGGGGTATTGATCTGAAAATAACTATGCTTCCATCACAACTCTCTTTCCATTGCCTGGATGAGACCTACACACAATTTTAGCCAAATTCTTTCCCTTCTGTCCAGAGCGAGACTATGAACATATATTTTTTGGACTGCATGCTAAAATTGCTTCTTGTCTTTCTGCAGCCACTGAACATAACTTGCAGACTGTACTCTGTGAATGGGTATAAAGATAAGAACAGTGCCATGAAATTTCTGCTTTTAAATTGTGACTTATGAACTTCTGTAACAATTGGACAGTTAGAGGTGAAGTAAAATATTTGTACCAAAGTGCAGAACATGCAGGTAGGTCCAAATTTTTTCATCTTCTCTTGGTTCAGTGTGTGATCCTGGAAAAATCTTCACACTTCTTCATGTTTGTTCTCCCGTCTTAAAAAATTGTTTGTACTCCTTTGGATGATAACATTGTACTTGAATAGACACTCAAGTTGGCAGTAAGCAACTTGCATAATCTAGATTTAACTCTTCCCCCTACATCTTGCCAAAAATAAAAGATAAAACATGCTACATTTACTTGAAATAACTCCTAATTTGTGATACATCAACTTAATCATGGTCATTTTGAAATGCATTTATCTAAAACCCTACATGAAATTCTGTAGCAGGGATGTCTAAATTCAGAGATTATACCCTTGATTTTTCTTAAAAGCAATGTAAAGTAAGAGTGCATTCTTGCCACCTATATTGTATTTAGATTCTTGTGAATACTCTCCAAGTACTGAATTACAACAGAATTTCTGTGATTCACAAAGATTACGAAAATATGTCAATCATCATAAGAGCTACATTTACTTAATGCTTCAAACCACCAATGTGCAACAACTATAGGGCCTGAAACAAGATTTGGTGATGAGAGAATGTTGGGATAGGTCACACAACCTGAAAGCTGCAATGGGCAGATGCAGGGCCTGTAGGAAAGACAGGCTGGGAAGGTGAGGATGGCACATCATCTGCTGGGAAAGTGAGGAGGGGACATCATCTTTTATGCAAGAGAGCAGAAGGAGTGTATGGGATGGCTGTCTGCTTTGGGATGAATGATGAGGTGGTTGGGTGCTGATGGCTAAGCATTAGTGGGCAAACCCTAATGAGACATTTATGAACAGTTAGAAAAGCGTACTCTGTTGAGGGATACAGGGAGAAAAAAGAAAGCTTTCTACAGGTACATCTTTGGTAAAAGGAGAACTAGGGAAAGTATGGGCCCACTGCTGAATGTTGGGGATCTAGAAGGAAGGGGCATGGGAAAAGCCAAAGCAGTCTATATTTTCTTCACCTCAGTCTTTACATATAAAGCAGTCCCAGTTCATTAAGACTAGGAGGAAGGACCAGGGCTTGGTGGAAGAGGATCAAGTTAGAGAACATTCAAACAGACTGGGTATTCATACATTCACAGGACCTGACAGGTGCTGAGAGAGTTGGCCCTTGTCTTCCTGAGGCCACTCTCAAGTGTCTTTGAAAGGTCATTGTCACTTGAAGAGGTTCCTGAAGACTGGAAAAAAATCAAATGCCATCCCCATCTGCAAGAAGGGCCCAAAGGAAGATCCAGAAAACTACAGACTAATCTGTTAATCTCACCTCAGTCCCAGTAGGTAACTGGGAACAAGTCATCCAGCACACCATTTCCAGACTTTCTCAGGAAATGAAGGTGGTTGGGAGTAGTCAATATAGATTTATGAAGTGTAAATTATGTGTAACCAACCTGATAACCAATCATTAAATTACTGGCTCAGTAGATGAGTGGAAAGTAGTGGCTGTTGTTTGTTTCAGCTTTGCCATCTGTAACACCCTCAGACAAACTGATGAAGCATGGACTACAGAAATGAAGGCAGACTGAAAACTGGCTGAACTGATAGGCTCAAAGGGTTTTGGTCACTTGAACAAATACCAGCTGGTGTGGGGTGGTCACTACTGGTAGCTTCAGAGATTTCAGCTGAGTCCAGTACTGCTTAAAAATTTCATTAGGAAACCTAGAAGTGGTAGGACAAGAATGCAACCTTAGAAAATCTGCAGATGATACAAAACTGAGAGGAGTGTTGCTATACAGGCAAATCTGAATGGGCTGGAGAATTGGGCCTACAGAAACATTACAAGAAAATGCAAAGTCTTGTGCTTGGAGGAAATTAACCCTCCACACCAACACAGGCTGAAGACTGTCCATCTATAAAGCAGCTTTGATAAAAAAAGGCCTAGAGGCCCTGGAGGATGAGTAGACCGTGAGCTGGCAATAAATGCTTGCAGCAGAGGCTGACAGCCTCTTTGTCTCCATTAGGCAGAGTGTTTCCAGGAGGCAGAGAGATGTCATCCTTCCTCCTGCTCAGCCCTGGTGAGGGATATCTAGAGTGCTGAGTGCAGTCCTGGGCTGTCCAGCACAAGTGAGACATGAACATATTGGAGTAAGCCCAGCAAAGGGTCAGAATAATTAAGAGCATCTCTCACAGAAAGAAAGGCTGAGAGAGCTGTAAGTCTTTTGCCCAGAGAAGAGAAAGCTCAGGGATACCTTTCTGCTGTGCCTTTTGAAACTGGTCTTGCCTATCCTGCATCGGCCTTTTTAGCCATCAGCACTCTTGCAGCAAGCATGGGTAGAGTCCTTCCCAAATCTTCATTTGCAAAGCCTAGCCATGATGATGATATAAATATCTGATAAGCAAAGTAAAGACAGAACCAGACTCCTGTCAGTTGGACCCCAGTGATGGCAGAAACAGCAATCTGCAAAAATCAAAACACATAACATTCCATTTAAACATAAGAGAGATGTGAAGGTGGCTGTGAACAAGTTGCTCAGGGAAGTTGTAAAATCTGCATCCCTGGAAATACTCAAACTTCATTGGACGCACAGCCCTGAGCCATCTGCTGTCACTGACCTTTTCTGGGAAGGGATGGAACTGTGTGCTTTCCAGAGGTGCCAGCCAGCTTTGATGCTTCTACAGTTCTGCAGCTGGAACCTCAGTGAGACCCAGTGGTTGCACAATGCAGTCACAGGAACAAAGATAGGACACACTGTGCTGCTGCAATATGGTCTCAGCAAGGAAGAACAGGATCTGAATTTGTGCTTAGAAAGTATAAGGAGCATGTGGAATATAGATCTGCAGTCTTTCATTCTATGCATAGTGCTTTGAGAAAACTAAAGACAGCACCTGAGAAGGAAAAAAAAAAGTGGTTAACCTGAAGAGGGATGAAACCAAAATTTGTTTCTGACTCTGTCTTTGAAAGGCAGCCTGCACTACTTATTTTGAGCACTCACTTTTTGCCTTGAGTCTTAGTCTTTGCCTCTTCTGATTGCTGTCACAGGGGACATGATGTCCAGGCCTCTCCTGTGCTGACTTACCTGCTTTGCTGCCACCCCCAGCTCAGGCCGGGCAATCCTGTGACCAGCAGCCTCCCAAGGAAGCGCTGCACACTCAGGATGCCACTGCTTACCCTGGCCCATGTATGGCTGGTCCTGCACAGCTAGGGCCCCTTGCTGAGGAAGCTCATGCTATGATCTTAGCAAGGAAGGAGTTCACACCCATGTTTTTCAAAAACTGGGGCTTGTTTCACCCCTCAGTTGATGAGCTAAAGTTATGGAGCAGACTCGTGGTAGCACTCTCATTTGCCCTGATTATCAAGCTCTTGGAAAATAGTACTTCTACTCTTCCTGCCTCCTGCTGCTTTAAACAAGCACGAGACTTGTTGCAGTCCAGCAGCCCAAGTGCCCCAGTCAGCCTTTTGGGGCAGGCCTTTCCAGCACTTGCAGCTCACTCTGCTTCACCAATGTTGTCAGGACAGACATGTCTCCATGTCACAGCCCTGCAGCTACCACCAACATGCACAGCCAGCCCTGTTTAATTGTAGGATCAGCCTCCAGGAGAGGTATCACAGGACTCTGAAAATGAGCTGGAGAACCCCATAGAGCCTCAGTCAAGTAAATGGAACTCTGCAGAAGGGGATGTACACGTTTTGAGTCTTTTTATATGGTTTTAATCTTATACGCTACCAAGAAGAAAAAAATAAATCCCAAAATAGCAACAGATTTTAAGCTTTAATATGTAACAGGTTTTGAATCTGACAGATTTGATTGTACAAATTAGGAAAGAAATTAAAATATACATCAGGAGCTTGAATAAATGTTTTCTCTAGGCTCACTGCAATGGGTGAAAAAGTGTAGTGCAAAACTGTACATATTTATACCAAAGGCAAGCCACAATGCCCTTGACTGTATACCACAACTCCCACTGCAAATTTGTTTTTCGTAACATTGTATATGTTTGACTCACTGACTCAATATACAAAGCATTATATCACAAAAAAGGTTGTTGTTTACAAATGCCAAGCCTACTAGAAGGCCCTAGACTGCTATACTCTAGCCTGGACTAGTGATGAAATATCCCCATTTGACTTCAGCAAAGAAGCCAAATCTATGTAAACAAGTGGATGATTTGGTTTATAGTTGTATGCTGAATTTAAATTATGATCTACTAAGCAAGTTCTTCAGGGTAGATATTTATATGAGAGAAAGGCTCTATTAGATTTTTAAAGTTCATCTGCAATATTACCTGCTCATGGAGGACACAGTTTTTACAAACACTACCATGTGTTGCATTCATTTACTACTTCAGATGTCTGAACTTCTCTTTTCTGAGAAGAACAATGCTCACTTAATCTTCTCAGCAGTTACAAAGTCCAGCCACACTGTGGTGAAGAAAAGGACTTGCACTAACTCTGCCAGACATGAGAGTGCAGAAAGTAACAATTAATTACTTACCTTTTGTCACTGTGTGGAGGGGATTGATTTAATCAGAACAGAGAAAGAGGACAGATAATTCCATCCAAACCAAGGATTTTTCTGCATAGGGGAGAAATTTTAAGGCCTCATGTGTGGCCAGCCAGCCAGCTGAACATTTTTCTGGTCTCTGTACGAAAGCCCATGCTTAGACTCAGGAACCTCTGACATTGCCTCACCTAGAAAGGTTTTCAGTTGGGCACCATTCTCTGACAATAGAAACTTGGAGCAAAATTATTTTTGTAGAAATTGTTTAAGTGACTATCCTAACTGTTTAAACAACTACAAACACTGAATTCAGTAATCAAAGTAACTTCTTTTAGGGATGGGGCCGAAACTTTTTTCAATTTTCAAAAAAGAAATGTGGAGTCTCGGTGGCTTCTATAGTCTCAGACTTTGCATGGCAACCAAAAAAATCTGTAATTGTTTATTTAAGATATAATGTGGCATAATGTAAGCCTACTAAGTGTATTTTACATTTATTACTTTAAATACTGAAGATCAAGATATTTCTTTTGTATTGCATAATTTTTACTCATTGATTAGGTAAAGCTGCTCTAAGAATATATCTCAATATAATTTTTAAAATAATTACTGATACTTCTTTGTATGATACATGTTTATTACACACACAGTACAGCCAAACTCTAAGAAACTTTAAATCACAGAAGCACAGAAGTGTTTAGGTTGGAAAAGACCACAAATATCATTGAGTCCAACCTTTGACCATTCAACACCTCCTCTGTCATTCAGATTGTGGCACTTAGTGCCACACCCAGCTGTTTCTTAAACACTTCCAGGAATGGTGCCTCCACCACCTCCCTGGGTAGCCCAGTCCAATGTTTAACAACTCTTTCCATGAAGAAATTCCTCCTGATGTCCATTCTGAACAGCCAGAGGCTATGTCCTCTTGCCCTGTCGCTATTAGCCCACAAGAAGAGGCCAACCTCTATCTTGCCATAAGCTCCTTTCAGGTAATTGTAGAAAGTGGTAGGATCCCTCTCAGTCTCCTTTCTCTCCAGGATAAACAACATCAGCTCCCTCAGCTCCTCCTCATATGACTTACTCTCTAGACTCTTCACCAGCTCCATTGCCCTTCTCTTTGGACATGCTCTAGCACCTCAACATCTTTCTTGGAGTGAGTGGCTCACAACCGGACCCGAGGTTTGTCCCTACCAGTGCCAGGTTCAGAGGGACAATCATTGCCCTGGTCCTGCTGGCTGAAACAAGCAAGGATGCCACTAGTCTTTTTGGTCATCCAGGCACACTGCTGGCTCATATTTAGCCACTGTCAACCAGCACCCCAGGTCCTTTTCCACCAGGTAGATTTCCAAGCACTGCCCTCAGCCTGTAGCACTGCCAGGGTTGCTGTGATCCAAGGCCAGGACCCAGCAGTTGGCCTTGTTGAACCTCACACCACTGGTCTTGGCCCATCCAGCCAGCCTGTCCAGATCCCTCTGCAGACTCTTCCTACCTTCCAGCAGACCAACACTCCNAGAAACTTTAAATCACAGAAGCACAGAAGTGTTTAGGTTGGAAAAGACCACAAATATCATTGAGTCCAACCTTTGACCATTCAACACCTCCTCTGTCATTCAGATTGTGGCACTTAGTGCCACACCCAGCTGTTTCTTAAACACTTCCAGGAATGGTGCCTCCACCACCTCCCTGGGTAGCCCAGTCCAATGTTTAACAACTCTTTCCATGAAGAAATTCCTCCTGATGTCCATTCTGAACAGCCAGAGGCTATGTCCTCTTGCCCTGTCGCTATTAGCCCACAAGAAGAGGCCAACCTCTATCTTGCCATAAGCTCCTTTCAGGTAATTGTAGAAAGTGGTAGGATCCCTCTCAGTCTCCTTTCTCTCCAGGATAAACAACATCAGCTCCCTCAGCTCCTCCTCATATGACTTACTCTCTAGACTCTTCACCAGCTCCATTGCCCTTCTCTTTGGACATGCTCTAGCACCTCAACATCTTTCTTGGAGTGAGTGGCTCACAACCGGACCCGAGGTTTGTCCCTACCAGTGCCAGGTTCAGAGGGACAATCATTGCCCTGGTCCTGCTGGCTGAAACAAGCAAGGATGCCACTAGTCTTTTTGGTCATCCAGGCACACTGCTGGCTCATATTTAGCCACTGTCAACCAGCACCCCAGGTCCTTTTCCACCAGGTAGATTTCCAAGCACTGCCCTCAGCCTGTAGCACTGCCAGGGTTGCTGTGATCCAAGGCCAGGACCCAGCAGTTGGCCTTGTTGAACCTCACACCACTGGTCTTGGCCCATCCAGCCAGCCTGTCCAGATCCCTCTGCAGACTCTTCCTACCTTCCAGCAGACCAACACTCCTACTTGGTGTCGTCTACAAACTTAGCAAGAGCACACTCAATCCCCTCATTCAGATCATCAACAGAGATATTGAAGCATAACTGACCCCAAAAAACAGAACCCTGAGGAATACCTGTGGTGGCAGGCTGGCAGCTGGATATGGCACCATTCACCATCCATCTCTGGGCCTGGACATCCAGACAATTTTTAACTCAGTGAGGAATGTACCCATCCAAGCCATGCACTGCCAGCTTTTCTACAGGAGAATTCCATGGAAGACTCTCAAAGGCTTTGCTGAAGTCCAGGTAGAAAACACCCATAGCCTTATCATAAAATGAGATCTGGTTGGTCCACCTTTCACAAACCCCTCTGCTGGTAGGACCTGATATCCTGGCTGTCCTGCACGTGCCATGTGATCATGCTCAAGGTACTCTGTTCCATACTCTTCCCTGGCACCAAGGTCAGGCTGACAGGCCTGCAGCTCCCTGAATCCTCCTTATGACTCTTCTCATAGATGAGCCAACATCCAGTCCTCTGGAATCTTCCCAACCAGCCAGGACTAGTGATAAATGATGGAGAGTGCCTTGGTGAGCCATTTTGCCTGCTCCCTCAGTACCCTTGTGTCGGAGGAGGCCAGGGCAACCAAGAATTCATCAGATGGCATATGTATTACATGAGATGGGTCAATGAGGATGCGGAGGTCTGGGACCCCAGTACCCTGAGCCTGGAGGCCCTGTGGCAGCTTGATAAAGACTTTGAAAGATTTAAAGCATATGTTGACCTTTCCCCAGTTTGATTGTTAAAATGTCTACCCTATGTATTTTTCCTTTAGTCATTCCTTGTCCAGGTTCTTCTTCCCACAAANCGGGGGACTACTGCCGGTTGATAGCAGGAGGAGCCTCCCTGCGCTTCAAGGGGCAAGCATCTAAAAGAGCTGTCACTGCTAGAGCTCTTATCATTTGCCCCTTGGAGCTGAGAACTCCCTTCCACTGTATCAGTGGACCTACCATCCGCTGATACCCTTGGATAAATCCCATCCAGTCCCGTAGACTTCTGAATGTCTAAATGGCTCAGCAGGTCACTAATTACTTCCTCCTGCATTGCAGGGAGTCTATTCTGCTCCCTGTGCCTGTCTACCATGTCTCATGGGACTGGTTGTCCTGAGCATAACCAGTCTTACTGTTAAAAGACTGAGGCAGAGAAGACATTAAATACCCCAGTCTTTTCTTCATCCTTAGTGAGCATTCCCTTCCATGTTCAATAAAAGATGGAGATTTTCCTTGGCCTTCCCTTAGTTGTTGATGTATTTACAGAACAGCTTATTATCTTCCACAGTGGTGGTCAGACTGAGTTCTAGCTGAGCTTTTGCCTTTTAAATTTTCTCTCTACATGACCTAATGACATCCTTGCACTCTTCCTGAGTTGCCTGCCCCTTCTTCCAAAAATGATCATCCCTTTTTTTTTGTTCTTCTCTGAATTCCTATTATACTGAAAATAGTGATTAACAGGTTAAGCTTCTGAATTATCTTTGGATATGCTACTACAGCATTTTAGGTCGTATCAACAGTGTATTATCAAGACAAATTTCTTACCCTTGCTCATGCTTTGACCGTCTTCATGATGCCATTTGTATAATGCACATTCCAATATCACCAGACTGGAAGATGAATTTCCTGAGTGCACAGAGTTTCAGTTGCTAATTTTGATGCAAGAGCCTCAACTCAGTGATTGGGCTGCAGCCCTTAAGTCCTACAGTGCATAGCAAGCAGGGAGGTAGCAGCAGAAAGGTCTCAGCATGTACAGTTGTCATGGTTTAGGAATGGTACTCTCCAATTCTGCGCTCCCAATGAGACTCTGCAAACCATGGTGCTGCTCACTCGCTCCCCCTCCTTCTCCTGCAGGTGGCTGGAGAGGAGAATTGAAGGCACAAAAGGGAAAGATCATGGGTTGAGATAAGCACAGTTTACTAGAAACAGCAATGAGATAAGCAAGCAAACAGTAAGAGTGACAATACTAATGATAGAGGGTGCATGAAAGAGGTGAACTATTCCCACAAAACCCTTGACAATAGACAATATCCCATTGCTTCCTCCACCATGCTACACCAACTTGGAAGGGACTCCTTCTCCAAGGAAGAGACTCCCTTCCTCTGGCCTCTGGCAATGATGTGAGGTGGTACAGAATAACCTTCAGGACCTGGCCATGTGCCCTTCTGGCTACTGCAAAAATTAACCCTGTCCTGTTCAGAATCAGGTCAACAGCTTATGCCACACCCTGCAATGCTTTTCATGCACATGAAAGGCCAAGTGTCACCAGTTCTGCATCTACTCTTTATGGTCAGCCGTTATGATTGGTTCTTGCCATCTTGCCACTTTCTCATCCCTGAAAATAATGGCATTGTCCATGACTTCTGTCTTGGGCTTATCAGCAGAGTGCCACACAAAAACCTAAAGGAATCCAGGAAAGTGCACTTTTTCGTAAAACTGTGGACAGAGAGTTCACAGTATGAGGAAGATACCAAACTGATGGCCTACCACTGACTGTCTCATGAACCACTGAGAGAGGATTAGCATCTTGGGTAAAATATCAATATAATAAATAATATTTTAAGACTATAAATTAGGAAAAATAAGTATTTTCTAGGTGGAAAAGATATAATTTATCTTCATCAGAATCCCAGACTCCCAAAGCAGTATAGCACTATTGTCTACACAAAGTGTGTGCACTACTGAGCTTCTTGCCCAGTAAAGCACTGCAGACATCTGTTCCCACCTCCAAGGTCAAACATGCAGACTGCTCTGGTAGTGGAGTCAGCAGCGGAGAATGCATTTCAGTTTCTCAACTATCTGGTACAGATTGATAAGAAGTCCTGGTACTCCTGAATGAATAGCAATGACTGCCCCCCGTAACTCTGCTCTGGTGACATTCTACCTGGAGTCGTGTATCCAGCTCTGGAATCCTCAGTACAGGAAAGACATGGACCTATTGGAGCAGGTCTAGGGGAGGGCCACAAGGATTAGGACTGGAACACCTCTGTTATGGGAAAAGGCAGAAAGAGTAGGGGTTGAACAGCCTGGATGAGAAAAAGCTCTTGGAAGATCTTATTGTGGCCTGTTAGTACTTAAAGGGGGATTATAGGAAAGATTAACACAGACTTTTTAGTAGGGCCTGTAGCAATAGCACAAGGGATAATTGTTTTAAGCTTTTATCTACCAGCTTTAAGCTGGTAGATCCAGACTAGATATAAGGAAAACAAATTTTAAAAAAAGATGCAGTGGTAAAACACTGGTACAACTTTCCCAGAGAGGCAATGGATGCCCTATCCCTGAAACCATTCAAGGTCAGGTTGGACAGGGCTCTGAGCTACCTGATCTAGTTGGAGATGTCTCTGCTCTCTGTAGGATGGTTGGATTGGATGACCTTTAAACGACCCTTCCAATCTGAACTATTTTATGCCTCCATGACTCAGTGACACTCCAGGAGGGTAACTAAAGGAGAAGAGCCAACATAAAAAACCACATACTGTTCAAGCAAACAGGAAGGCACTGATCCCAGCCAATGGACAAAGCCAACTTCACCTAATCCTATATAAAACTGAAATATTAGTAGGCAATTGGAGAACATGTACAACATATAGCTGGACTACAGGTACACAGATCACCAAGTACGAGGGGACATCCACACCTTAGAGGGATAACTAGAAAATACTTGAGAGACCAGACCTGTTATAACTATAAGAAGGAGTAAGTGTAAGATTGCTATGTGTACTAGTAATTACCCATTAGATAAGTAATAACTAACTTACTTAAATAGAACAGTTTGATCATCTGTGTGTTTCCTACAGTATCCAAAAACCATGGCAAGCAATCAGACCTTGCAGCCTCTAGATCTGCACTAAGTTCCCAATCCCTCAACATCAACATCTATACATATCTCTTTTGTCTTTTCCCCCCTTTGCATGAGCACTCATGGGAATGAAAAACACAGAAACCAATGGGACTAGACTTCTGAAAAAAGTCTTGTTTCTTCAACAAGAAACAAAAGGGCTTGTTTCTTCATATAAAAGCTGCCAGACAGTTAGCTCTTCTTGACAAAAAATGTTGCAAATGCAAGGCTTACAATAAGTTTAAGGGGTGACTGGATAAGTTCTTCTAAAAGATGCTGTGATGGTTATGAAGAAGACTAATCATGCAGGGTTCAGAAAACCACTAAGCTGAAAACGGTCGTAGGGTGACAAAACCAAGTAAAATGTACATATATGCTTGTTCTTTCACTTCTCTAGGCATTAACTTATACCATCTGGGCCAGTAAAAATACTGGATTTGATGTACTCATGGTCTGAATCAGTTTGATTGCTCTCACAAACTTTACTTCAGTATTTTGTATTGTCTTTGTACTATTTCATAAGATATCTAGCTACTGTGTTCTGCACAACATGGCTTACACGAATGCTTTATGGTGTGTTTCAGACATGCTACAAGGGACAGAATGTATCAAAAAACCACTTGGAAATGCAAACAACCCAAGAAGTGCACTTAAAATAGATTTTTAAAGGGGCAGTGTTGCATGAAATTACTAGACAGCCTAATTATGACTTTATAAGAAATATCCATATGTAACTCTGTTGGAAAACAATAACTGAAAGCATTATAAATATAATGCTGGGGAAAATGTAATTCACACAAATAGTCTTTCTTCTATTACTATTCTCAACATAAGAAATTGCAGTAGAAATTCCTGCATATGATGTTAATTCCTTTTTTCAGGAATGTTAAAGTTTTGATTCTGACAACAAAAACCCATAGGTTTTGAAGTCATTGGGCAACTTCTGTCCAGCTCTCTTTTAGACCACTAGTGAAAAACTTCGATTATATTCTGATTATTCCTTATCTACAGAATAAGGTATAAAATTGCTTTGTGATAGCACATTCTGTATCCAAATATAGACCATAAGACTTTTAGCAATACAACCACTTTTTAATCAATAGTGCTTTCATATTTCAATTTGGCAAGGTGTTTAATACTGCTATTAGTTACAAAAGTTCAGTGAAGTGACCAAATATTTTTGTGATTATCTTTCAATGAAAAACTGTTGACAAGTTTAAAAAAAGGAGATCATCTTAAAAATTAAGTTCTTTGATAAATATCGAATTGATAAAACGTTGAAAGAAAAATTTGTAGATATTTATTTTAAATTATTTGAAAGAGTTTCCATTAGATCTTGACTGATCTGAGTACCTCTACAAAATAATTTTATAGATGGAAGCATCAAAACATTGAAATGCTTAAATAATTTTCCACAAAAGTAGCTATTTCCCTTTGAAACAACAATTGATCATGTATTTATAGACTGAAATGCTGGTAGAGACTAAATTATTTTGCAAATATATTGGCTTCATGAAGAAGTATATTGACATTTACATGCCTATATTTTAAATTCCTGCCAAGGCCTTGATTTGTTCTTTTCACACAGACACATAAAGCTTCATGATCTAAGAAAACAAATTAACAGCCCAGTGCTTTTATCCTCCACCTTTATGGCATTTACCACATTATGTGCCATGTTTCTATGCCATGCACATAAACATGGAAGTGACAAGTGAAGCAACAGAAAAGACATCCAGAATAAGTCAATTCTTTCTTTAGCAACATGGATGACATGAATGTTGCTCCAGCTTTACCAAGGAATTGGGTCACATCACTGTAGAAGTACAGTGTTGGCTACTTTTTTGGTTCAGCAAATGTCCAGTCGACTCGGTTGTTCTCCTCCTCCTCCTCCTGGCTGGAGGCAGGGCAGTCTCATCACGGTTCTTGGCTCTGTTTTGGGATCTCTGCTTCAACATGTGGACCGCTTTGTACCAGCTTTCTTATGTTTTGATTTCCATACCTGGACTTCAAGCACAGAAGTAGATGCACTGTCTCACCTCCTCATGTCTTTCTCCTGGTCACACAGGAAGGATGACAGTTCACCATGTGACTCACACGTGGGGTTTGCTCTTTGTCGAGGTGAGGCAGGAGAGAAAGACAGCTTGCTTTGGCTGTAAGGCTTCTCTTTGCAGTGGCTGCATTCACAGCAGGTACAATTGGAACTGTGTGAACTCACAAAAACAGTCAGTAACAGGGATAAAATGAGCATTCAGTAGCAAGAAAACATTATTTATATTATTTGTTCTGGATGTACCAAAAACAACGCAGATATCAAGTAATGTTTCTATAACAATGCTCCCGGGAACCCTGCCAACCTTCTGGGACACTTGCCAGTGTCCTTGGTTTTCCCTGGCATCTCCACCATTTATCTGTCTTGGGTTGGGCTGGCAAAATGCCAACCGTCCAAGACAGAGTGAAAAGGGAAGAGGAGGGGAGAGGAAAAAACCCTCCAAGCTAGTTTATGCTGAAACTAACTACATGTATTTATACAGAAAAGAGAAAACTACAATATAACACACACTTACACAAGTGATATATATATAACAAGAAATAACCTCCCACTCTCCAGTTAATACAAAGTCTATTACTCTAGATCTATAAGTACTCTAAAAGCATCTAGCAAGAAACAGAAAGAGTAAAAACCTAATGTTTCTACTTCCCTGAAACTTAAACAGAATGCAAGCAGCGGCAGCAGGAGCAAGGCCTAAGATAAGTAGAAGAGCTGTAGCACGTCCTTCTCTGTACTTCAAGCATGGTGGAACTGAATAAGACATCTCCCACTGCTGCACACATATCTTAGGTTTGCATCATCTGATATGAAATATTTCCTTGGTTACCCAGTTAGGTGATAGCTGTCTCCCAATCCACATAGATTCTCTGAGCCTGCTAATTCGAGGTCTAGCTAAAACCACTACAATCACTCTGACACGTTTTCTTGTAAAATTACTCAGTGTCCAACACCACTTTTTGATTTTTTTTAACTTGTTCATATGAAATTTGAAATTCAGTGGAAACACAAATCCTCAAACTTTTCCATGTACTACCATACCAGCTAAACAAAACCTAAAAACCTTGCCCTGGATAGAAAGAATGAAAGATGCTTAAAAATATTTTTTACCTTCAAATAAATTAATTAGACACACTGCTATGTACTGTTATTAGATCGCACATAGCTGTG
>VWZD01008796.1:0-33219 GCA_013396695.1 Sakesphorus luctuosus
TTTTCTTTCCATACTGCAACATCCACACATACACCAGTCCAGAGCAATCTCAGCTGTTTGACATGCAGATCTCTTACCTGAACAGCTGCCTAATAATTAAACTGAGGAAGGTTTTATACATAGGGTGCAAAAAGCAGCTGGAATACTGAGTATCCCCATACTTATATGTCCATGTCATGGCAGCCACAGTGTGAACATTCTGGAAAATGCTGCCCTGTATAAACACAAGTAACAATGCTGAATTCTGACATCTGTATCTTGTCTATGCTTATTGTACTTGCATGTAATGTAAAACATAACAAGTTCCTGTAATTAAACTAAAATTTTTAAAGTTTTATTCTGCTTAAATGTTTTCATGTACTTACTTCCTTACCAATAACAGGTAATGGTCAAGGCAAATTTTGCACTTTAAAAGCTTCAGCTCTTAAATCAACTTACAGTTAGGAGTTAGAAAAGTGTTTCAGAAACAAGTAGCTCCTACTTTCTCCAGAAGCTTCAGTTTCTTTAATGTTTTAAGGAAGATCTAGGACTATACTGGATTAAAAAAAGGCCTGAGAGTGAAAACACAAGGACAATCCTTATGATTCCCTTCCTTGGTCATAACAACTAAGTCAACCGAATGACAAAAGAATTAAAGGACATGTACACACACAAGACAGTGTGTACTACAGGCCCATATTTATAGATGAAGCTGGTATTAACAATCTCAGGCAGGAACCTTCAGAAGGAAACCATGTGAAGCACACAGAAATGAGCCCTGCTGATATTATCATGTCCAAGAAATGGATGATGCATCCATTTACTGTACTGACATTTCCACCAGCATAAACAGTATAGGATGTAGCAAGGCTGTGAGATAACACTGAATCCTGAAAAAACATCTTCACTCACCCATGGCACCCATCCCTATCTCTCTGTTTCCATGTTCTTTTCAGTTAGCACATTGGCTCCTCATAATGAAACCAGCTTCCCTTCTCTCCCCAGGATTTTGGATGACTAACTTCCCCCCTCTCAGGAGGAGCAGTAGCTTCTCAACATGTAAATACTAAGCATGACAACTGCCTCCTTTCAAATACCACCACAAGTGTTACCAATATGCAAAAAGAGTTTGTCCTCTGGATTTCTGGCCAGTTTGAGGACAGAAAGAATGACCCTTGTCAGCTCTGTCCAGATATCAGTTTTTCTCACCACTCATTCTCATAAAGATAAGGCATTAGAGCCCTCTGCAGAAGATGGCTTCAAGCTGATTTTCTCTGGTTCCTGACCTTGCAAGTCAGGGCAGGAACCCCCTTTTATTAATATTGCTCATTCCTTTGTAGTAACACAGCAGAGATGACAGAGAGAGAAGGAGGAGACAACAGCAGGTGAGAGGCAAGAGTGAAAAGGTGCAGTCAGAGATTTTGCCATACTGAGCCATCTTGTGATGATTGCAGAAGTTTAATCCCACATAAAGCACCTCATTACTTACTCTACATATGTAAAAACTTTCCACATTTCCTCATTAAATACAGCTCCAGTTAAGTGATTGAACATGGTGTGTGTGAATGCTTCTTTTTCAATTCACGCTTGTGATGAGAAGCCTGAATTGTTTTGATTCCTTATTTAAGATGGTCTTCCCAAGAGACTTCAAGGTCCTCAACATAAAGACAACTGTGTGCTTTAAAAAAAAATAGGGAGAGAAGCAAATATCCTAATATGCCATCCCTTGGTGGTAGAACGCAGCAGAATAGTTTCTGCCCTCAGACATCTTTCTTTGTGTCTGTAAAAATGTAATCCTTAAAAAGCAAAAATACAAAAGAAGAAAGAAATCAAACTACACAAAGGAAATGATGATACCCCAGGGACAACAGACAAAATATGTCTGAAGTCCAGAAATATGTTAATTGCAAATCAAAGACGAAAGCACAATGCAGTGAAGCAGTGATCCTCTGCAGGTTTCAGCTGACACCTGCAGTTAGCTTCCTTGGTTTTTTCCACCTTAATGAACATATGGAGACTGCTCTGTAAAGGGAACAACATGTCATACACCCTGGAAGGAGTTTTGCACAACTACTGAAATGAAACAGAGTAAGTGGTGCTATAAACACCTTTCATTAATCACCCAAATACTGCTATGACACTTAAGTAAGCAGTTGGATTATTAAAAACCCATGTTCGTGGATTTCATGCTCATGCAAATGTTATCCTATTCCAATAAAACATTAGGAAAACAATGTGTCAAAAGGAAAATAAATCAGTCACCAGTGGCTAGCTTGTTTTTCCATTTTCCTCTTCCTCTTTTTTTTTTCTTTTGCATTATTTTAAGAAGAAATATCTTTAAAAACTAAAGGTAGAATCTGCATATGTTTGCCTAAATCAAATAATGAAATAGAAATAAGGTGGTCCAGGCCTTCTGTGCACAGTGGTATGGAGAATCTAAGGGGTTCTATAAGTCTGAGATGCCCAAGAGCTGTGGACCTTGAGGCTCACTTTGGTATTTCCAGGACTCCAGAGAAGCTGAAAGGTACCACGTGGTGTTTAAATACATAAAAGAACAGGGAAAATTCAGGGTTTTCCAGTTCAGAACATGACAAGTTCATGCATTCTGACTTGTCCAGGTCAGCTAAACTCTCTGCACCTCTTCCTTTCTTGACTACCTTCCTTCTCCACTTCCCCTATCCCATGCTGTTTGGGGAGCATTTCCAAATTGTCAGACTTTTGGCATTTCCTGGGAAGAGCAGAACCTTTTAAACCTTTGAGTTACTCCACATCCCCTGTTACTAAAGCAGCCCACACACCTGGACTGTGCTAATGTGGAAGAAGCCAAAAGCCCAAACACCTTTGCTTTGAAGGCACTTGACTCACCGAGGCTTCTGAGCACCACAGAAAGTCTGAGCTTCTATCAGATAATCTGGCAGGAGGCCAAGCTCATTTCAGATAGAAACTTGCATTACTACAATTTCAAGGGGGGAAAAAAGGAGATATTATCTCAGAATGCCACATTTAAGAAGAGTTGTCATTTTTACACTGGAGCCTTTTTTGCCAGGAAATTCACAGCTGCAACAAACTACTTGAAAAAGTGGATGAGACCAAAATGTCGGGTCACAATTAGCAGTCTAGCTGTCAAAAGACAAATCTCCATTTAATGGAATAGCGAAAAAAAATAGATGCAGAAACTCATAGATACTTTGTTTATATTAAATCATTAGCTTATCATAAATTTTTATTGAAAATGAAAGATCTAATAAACAGATCATAGAATAGGCCTAAAAAATGGTTGTAAAATTTCTTATTACAGTTGTGTCTATTTGTGTGCCTCAGAAAAAGTACAGACTGGATAAGCTCAGAGTTCTTAATGTTACAGCAGTCATCTCTACATTGTTCTTGGTTTTCTTGCACCTCTGGCTTTTGCTCACTTTTTATGTGTTTAAAACAACAAAAACATCAGAGTCTGCAGTTTTATCTAGGCAGCTAAGAGAGGAAATGGCAATAGTTGAAAACTAGATTACTGCCTCTTGAGGTTTCCCTAAAGAAAATGGAGTCTTCAGTGTGGCAATAATAGAAGGGGAAAATACCTGATTCTTGCAAAACTGTGTAGTTTCCAAGGAATTGTACTTTTTCCTTCTGAGCAATTGTCAAAAGGGAAAAGGCTGCTCTAGATTAGCTTGTAGCAGTTTTAATGGACATGTCACTGTAACAGATTATTGTGTGCAGCAGGATGGGGTTTTTCTTAGAAGCCAGAGTGGGTTGTGTCCATGAGCCTGACTGCTGGCAGGTCAATCTGTACCTGCTGCAGGTAGGCAGCTGGGGAATGTTCTAGGTAATCTAGATTAGTTTACCATTTTACTACACAACAGAGGATCTGCTCTCTTGTGCTTGGACAATGTTTGTGCTTGGAGCACCTGAGGAAGCTGGAGCTGTTTAGCTTGGAGAAAAGAAGGTTCAGTAAAGGTCTCATCACTCTCTTCACCTACCTGAAAGGAGGCTGTGATGATGTAGGGGTCAGCCTCTTCTCCCAGGTAACAAGCAATAACACAAAGGGAAACAGCCTCAAGGGGAGATTTACATTAAATATTAAAAAAATTTTCTTCACCAAAAAGTTGTAGAGCACTGGAACAGGCTGCCCAGGGAAGTGGTGGAATAACCATCCCTGGAATTGTTCAAAAAACATCTAGATGTAGCACTTAGGGACACGGTTAAGGGGAGAAGGTGCTACATTAAGAGTTGGATTCAATGATCTTAGAGGTCTTTTCCCATCGAAATTATTCTATGAATCTCTACGTTCTCTGATGCTATTTGCTTATACAAAATGTTAATACACATAATCTATGTGTTCTCCTTTGTTTCTAAAGCTCAGATTTTGCAGTTTTTAAAATTCTTTATGCATTTGTTTTCATATCCTAATGAGTCCACTGTTATAGAATGCAGCCTCACAATCCATTCCCTGGATTACTAGACACACTGGGGATGTCCTCACTTACCTACACAGCCCAGGGGTGTATCAGTCCTTCTGGGGCAGCCTGGAGATGACATCCTGGAGATGACATCATGGCAAGCCTCATGAATGACAGTATTGAAACATAATTGCCTCAATGTATTGAGTCTAATACAAAGATTTTGATAGCAAGAATGTGACACTGATCTTCCTCAGTGTCAATAAAATCCAGAGAAGAAAAAGAATTTGTCATTATGCTCAGTTACAGCTTTTTCCTTTCAGATCAAGCTGTAATTCTATCTCTGTGTTTAAGCAACTTTGGGCAGCAGAGTTAGCAAATATGAAGGACTTTTTGCTACTTTTGTTTTGTGAACCCTAGAACTGTCAAACAACTTTGACTTTCAGGAATGTTTTCCACTTTAACTTCAGGTCAACTAATGTGTAGACTGAAGCTCTTAACATGCAAACCTATGAGACCTAAGGTGTTATGGTACTGGACCTTGTGGATTTTCTTTTGAGGCTGTTCACCTAAATGTAGAGAAGATCACACACAGAATTTGATCAGGTACATCACATTGACAGCTAAGACTGACAATAGAAGACTATCCTTCCTTTCCTTAGGGACTGAAAGGTGTTTTGGCCTTTGTCTATGCAATTCAGTCTGAAAAGTCAGGCTTCTAAGAGAAGGTAAGTGACTTACTTTCCTGTGACTTGTATCAACAGTCCATATTCCCATTAACAAGACCAGAACACATACGTTGACCCTGAGATTAGCTCAGCTGGTTAAAACTTGGTTGTAATTATGCCAAGGTCATGGGTTCAATCCCCTGTGTGGGCCATTGACTTAAGAGCTGGACTCAATGATCCTTGTGGGTCCCTTCCAACTCAGAATAGTCTGTGATTCTGTGATTTGAGATAACATACACCTAAACTCAGTGCTTTAGCCTTCTATCTACCTACATGATTTGCATTTAATTCATAAGAAAAAAATAGTATGAGACAGTTGCAGATCACTTTAGAAATTCAAAAAGAGCCAGTACTGGTTTATACCACCTGGACTGCTTGCAATAAAATAGGGGGAAAATGGGTATGGCATTGAGCAGATGCTGCTTGAGTATCAATTTTTCCATGTTAATACAATTAACATGTGAATACAAATAACTGACTTTGGAGATGTGGAGCTTAGGGACATAGTTTAGGGGTGGACTTGGCAGTGCTGGGTTAATGGTTGGACTTGATGATCTTAAAGATCTTTTCCAACCTGAATGATTCTGTGATTCTATAACTCCCACACAATCCCTGGTAACACTCTCATTAACCCCATCGAAACAAGAAGAATAATATGAGCTTATCCTGCCCATCCTCTGTCTTTAGTTAAACCCTGAGACATACTGGCACCCATTTAAAACCAACCCTAAAGCCATCCATTCCTAATGATTCAAAACTGACAGATTTATTCACATACTTCACCAGATACACTTAGCCCTGGAGGGCCTTGGAACATTTTCTTCACAGATCCTCAGGGAATTTATGCAAATGCCAAGTTCTCTACTTAAGAGAGTTTCAGGAGTGCAATAACAAGGATGGTATAGCTCAGGAACTGTGATGCAGAGGAAGATTTCATTACACCTGCCAATATTAAAACGGGATCTTGTCAGTATAATGAGCACCCATTTTTATGGCAGTAAATTTGCATTGGGGAGTTTCTGGGGTTAGGTTATGTCAGTCCTGTTCAGACTCACTTCTGAAGGCAGGACAGCATGACCTCTTGTTGTCACCAGAACTGGGCACATCATCCTAGGAAAAATACTTCATTCATTATAGCATTTTACCCTGATTTTTTTCTAAAAGCCTAAATATTTCATGTTGATGTTTTGTGTGTGTCTTATTCCAAATTTACCTAATTGAAATTAGATTTTTTTTAAGGATTCAAGGGAACCAAAATGCATCTACTGATGTGGGCAGCAAATTTGTACTCCAGTTTAATACAGAATTCTCTGATTCTCTTTTCTTCCTTCTTGGCTTGTGAATTGAATGTTCCTCTAAAAGCAGTGCTTTGAGAAACTTTTCCCAAGAAGAATCTTGGTTGGAAATTGTAGCTGAAGGATGTTTATTTCTGTTGCTATAGGTACAGGTTGACAACTAACACAGCTCTTTCCAGGGAAGGATGTGAAAACTTGGCTATAAAGTTGAGGTTACCATGATACCATAAAACTCACTCTTTCTAAATATTCACAACCCCCCCAAATTTTATAATAAATACTTCTTAGTAGTCTTTTAATCCCTTCTAAGTGAATGACATACAGAACTCAACACAAGAAGGTAAATTTCTAAAATACATACAATTTAAAAGAAAAAGGAGATATACTGCAAGTAAGTAGTTGAAGATTTGAGAAAGGCTGAGAAAAGGATGGTCCAGAACGTACATTTTGTATGGATTTGTTTTAATAAAATATTCCAGGAATGGCTCCTGGCTAGAGCTGGCATCCACTGCTGTCTTAGCAGTGATGTTTTACACTAGAGAGGTTGTAAAAAAGGGATTCACCAAAGCCCTTTTCAATTCATCTGATCCTTGAATAGTTTATCTATTAAAGAGTCTTTGTTCATTCCTACTGTTCTGAATCAAAATTCAAGCAAATTTACCATATTTTCTCCTTATTAATAAGGGAGAGCAAAGGTAGTGGGGTAAAGTGACTTGTCGTCAAATCCTCCTGCACTGGAGGCTCAATTTATCACTTCTATGACAATCTCAAATCTCTGGCGGATGAGGAAATGATAATAAACAAAATCAGGTCCGACCTACAAAATGAAATCTGGCACCCTTCCTCCTTAGTTTCCATTTCCCTGGAACCAAAAACATGTAAAGAAAAAATTCAAAGTACACAAAATTATTTTATTAAAAGGGCATTTTAGGAAAATTTACTTGTTTGATTTTGTTTCCAGACCCCTCTAATCGAATAGAAAACTTTGAAATGAAAAAGAAAAATACAAATTGAAAACACAGACTTGTCCCCAGATACATTCCTGTATGAAAAACATTCCTGCATAAGCCTCATGTATTATTAAATACAAGGTATCTGTGATTTTTAAGCTCTAACTCATGTTAGAATTGGAGCTAATGTTTGAGTTCAACAAATTTTATTGCATGAAAACTGATCATATCCAAAATGGTTTTCTTCACCATTACTTTGATTCTACAATGATTTACAATTTTGCTTCACTTTGACCATGAGAATTATCCTACGGAATCAAAGAAATTGATCTTATGTTAAAACAATGTGAATATATGTGAATTTGGCATTTTGAAGAAAAAAAAGGATTATAGTAATATTGCCAGGTATTTATTATCATGTCTTTATGACATGAAATGGAGAGGAACTTTTGGCATTTTTTTTTGTTTTTAAGTAAATCTATTGTCTTTACCTTTAATAGCTCTTTTCCTTAGGACTGAGCTCAGCTTTTTTTCCTGTTGCACTCACTCAGGGCAGCTATCATATCATAGCCAGGAAAGATAATTGAATGAAGAATTGATTTTTATTGCCTGTAATAAAAAGCAGTTCTTATTACTTTTACAAATTACTCATAATTACAATTGTCTAGAGAATGCCTTATCACCCTGAGTGGAGCTGAAATAAGCTGGATGCACAATAGTACTTCCATGTCTGTGATTTAAAACTTGTGTTCTCATTAATGGCAATGTAAATTAGCACTATGGCAAATTTAGTTCGTATCATTTTACTGGACAGATTCTAATACTGCTGGGGAAGAATCTTAAGCAGACATGCAATTTATTTCTGAGTGGCACCATTCCTGCTGGAGCATGTGCACAGAGTCCGAGGTGTTTCTTTAATTAATAAGGAAGTAGAGTTGGGTAAGTTCCACCTCATGGAACATTTTGATTATGTCTTTTAAAGCCCAAGTGTTGGAAACTCTGCAGTGCTATAAACAGATATCAGGTTTGTTCCCTTGCAGACATGCAAAGCTAGTTTCAGAGTTAAGATTGTTCTGATTAGGTTCAGCAGATATATATTGAATGGCCTTTACCAAAGTCGTGTCTTTAAATTTCACAGAAAAGCACTAGGAAGTTTGCACCTGGCACATCTGAATTGGTTTTGTCTTGTTTATCGTGCAGTAAGGAGAGTAGAGAATATATCTGACTTTTTTTTTTTTTCAAAGTACAACAGGTAATTCTGGGTCAATTTAATATACTTGATCTGTTACAGGACAGAGAAGGAAAAGCTAGAATTAATCAGAACCTCTTTCACCTCACTAAAGAAAAATGAAATATTAAGAATCCCCTGGACAGTCAGTCCTCATTAAATTCTATAGCAGAGTTTTGTGCCTTGCTTAAATGTGGTTTTCAAGTAAATCAAGGTATTGATCTCACTTTATTATAAAAAAAAAGTGTTTTCCAGAAAGAATGAGAGCTAGTTTGGGGATGAGAAGTGAAAGCTTTTTCTTATGACCTGCTGCATGTCTGAGAAATATTTGGCCTTCCCTTGTTGAATAGTGTGATAATAAATGAGGATTCATTTTCCTAGATGTATGTTAAAATTAAATTTGACTTGCTAGGGGTTTTTTTTTCATATTATATATCACTTTATATTTTATGGTTTTTTAACTCACTCATTTAGACCTCACTACCTTTCAGGCAAATATTTAAGTTTGACTACACTGCAAACTTGGACTTACGATTATTTTTTACCAATTAACCAGTTCTATTAATTCACTAGAATCTGCCAAAGGTTATAATCAACAATTTAAAGGACAGTTCATACATTAAACTTGTATACCAGATATCTAGACATATCCTAATCACACTGTGCAACACAAACATGTAGTTTACACAAGCACCTGCTGGGCATCTGCCATTATTCAATACTACAATTACATTATCAAACTCTTTATTAATGTATCTGACATTTCTAGTGGTCTGTGCCTTGAGCATTCTTATCAATATGAACATTTCCTGTGTTTGCCACTACAAAACCCAGTTTGAAGCATCAAAATTACTAAAAGAAAGAAGACCAACCAAACTAAACTTTCCTAAGTCTTTTCTCAGGATGTCGTATTTGAAACCTCAGGAAAGGTATAAAAAACTCTTGAAATGTCATCCTATGCTCAGTAAGAGAAGTTTTGACTGTTAATATCAAAGGAAGTGAACTGTAACCTCGTAGAGAAGAGTTTTTCTAGTCCAGTTAGTCCTGGAAACCTTGGAGGAGAGGAACTCCTCCCTTGCTGGATTCAGCAGAGTGGTGTGGACTCTGCAGCTTCTTCTAAGGTGGGCTATTGCTCTGCCTCCCTGATGAATGGAACATCTGCATGGACACACCCTTTGCTGTTCCCCATGGACACATGCCACCAGGTTCTCAAGTAACATAAATTATGTATAAGCCATCACAAATATTTAGGTTTCAGTTTGCACTGCAGTTCAGACTCCCCCTTTTCTTGCTTTCCATCTTGAGCCCACAGTGTCCTAGACAGGCAAACTGGGAGGGAAAGATCTTTATGATGGGGTCCTTACACTCAGGTTCTGTCTTTACATGCCCTGTAGATGTAACGGCATCATCATAACTTCCCTTGCTCTGTCAGTGCCCCCATCCCAAGACTACCTACTTTCAGCAGGTATCTACAAAATACTTGTAATTGTGAAGGAACTCTCCACCCGCTGTTACAGCTACAGCAGGCAGTGGGGAAGGACTGAGGCTGGCCCTTAGATGGAAACCTGGTGTGGGGTTCTTTCTAAGACCAATGGAAAAACTCTCTGGAAAACTAAACATTTTTTTGAGAAGCCAGACTGAAACTTCTATCAACAGAACAGTGCTCAGTTCAAAAACAAAAGGTGAAGAAAGAATTTCCCTTAGAGAAAGGACTGAGCCAATTAGGGCTGTGAGCTTCACTTTTCCTTTTTAAGATGATTTGCACAAGATACTTGAATAGTCTGTCACCAGAGAATGCTTAAGTGTTCACGGACTCTTGTCAGCAGGGCAGAGCTGAGTGTCCAACAGAAGTCCCAGGGCAACCTCATCAAGGGATCCTCAACACATCTCAGGCTCATCCCACATCCAAACTCAGACCTGGTGGCATCATCCAGGACATGATTTTCCCAGATCTCTCCAGGCACAGCCAGACCTCTTCCACAGCCCAAGAGATGGCTCTGGTGAGTACATTCTGGTTGAAGGGGCATATGTGTGGGGGCACGTGGATCCTGCCAAGGGTCTAGAAGATGCATGTGATAATCTGGATATGACAACTGCAACAATAACATGTTCCCTTTTGTCTTAAAACTTCCTGCTATTGCTTCAGGAGCCAATGCTTTCCTCAACTTGCTATGGACCTCTAACTACTTAAAAACACAAACTTCATTTAATTAGGTAGCAGAGGCACATAAATGAAACCAGGTGGAAGTTTTCCAAGTAAACACTCATACCATGACCAGAAATGTTATTGCCCAGGTTTGTCAGCCCCACATCCTTCAGTGCTTGAATTTGGAAAAAGCCTGGTAATTTATGACCTGGCAGAAGACCCCAGCCTGCAGTGTCCTATTGTCTCTCCCTCTCCCAACATTAAATGTATGTCTGAAATGGGACACCTCCAGAGCTCCAAAAAGGTGGAAACCTGGGTTCTGAAAGACCATGAAGTTAATTAACTGCAGATTTAGATCTTTGCCCAGAGACACACAGCATTAGAAGCCCTTTCTCACCCCAGTTTCTTAACCTCTCTCTAAACTCCACTCATGTACCTCATTTAGCACAACAAATTCCATCTTCTGTTGTCATTCCCAGGTCTGATAGCAAATAAAAGTATGAAGGTCATCATTTAAGATCACAGTCCATCCTTTTTCCTGTTTCTGTACATACCATCTCCATGGCAGGATCCGGATTAGTCCTAAGTCTGTAAATACTTGGACAGTGGTTTTACCAAGCAAATGAACAGTGAGATGGTGACAGCACAGCATTGCTGAGTATAGGGAGGGCAGGAGCACAGTTTCACCCACATCTCTCATGGATTCTTCCTGAAATAATATATTCACACCACAAAAACAGATCAGCTCCACCACTCTTTGCTCCAATCCCAATACCATAACCTACAGATTCTCAAAATGACAAAGGTTCTAAGCCATTTCTACCAGCCTCCCAGAAATCTACACTTAGCTTTCTGATATCCTGGTTTTTCTTTGATCTCCAAGGTTGCATAATAACGTTTGGGGCCCAGATGCAAACTTTCAAAATTTGACCTGTTGTCAGATGTCTTGATAGTCCATGTGTGCCTATTGATGTGAGGTATTATCTACTGTCCTTCTGAAAATGCAAATGAATTACATGGTTGTTGGTTTTTTTGTCTTTTTCTCACATATATAAAAAGGAGAGACATTGATCCAGGAGGCTTTCACCATGCAAGTTCCAAACAAGTTTCACCTACTCAAGCGGACCAAAAGCAGACGATACAGCAGAGAAACTGCAAGATGGCTAGAGGACTGAAGTGAGAGCCTGCATCCAGAAGGACTATAAGGATCAACCTAATAAAGTCAGGCCGGGTCTATCAGAAGTTCTTGGCCTATGAATGTGGGAGAAAAAAAGCCAGAAAAGCAACTGTTAAATGCTGGACAGTGCCAGAGCTGCTACCAGCAGCTGTTGTGGTAATGAAGAAAGCCCCATGACCCTGCAGAAATTTTTTCCACTGAAACCTTTTCCAATATTTTGGGCTATGCCTTCAACTACTAGAACGCATGGGGTGGTTGGGCTTCTCTTCCAATCACTGTGATCCTTAAGGACTTCATGCATGTTCTCTGAAATAGGGCACATGACTGCTGTTATTTTCCCCTCGGTGATGTACTACCTCTGGAAACGTAATCATTCCTTGTCCTTAATGTTCTCATATTAGACCAATTCACCATCATTTACTGTTTATGAAAAAATAAATGTCTTTCAAATATAGAAGTGTCTGTGGTACCTTGACTCTACAGTTTTTCATTCCATTTGGATCACTTTGCTAACTAGAAAATGGATTAGAAGCTGACCTACCTCAGTGGACAAATGACATTACAGTTGTTAACAATCTGTTCTAGAAATATACACATATATCTTTAGTATTTCTATATCCTAAATATTTCTTTTAATTTTATATTTTGAGTATAGTACTTAATCACTGCAAAACTTGATGAAAGTAGAAATAGGTGCCAAACTTCCAGGACTTTGTCCTCTTTAAGTGGTCCTCAGTTTTCCAGAGGTGAACTTTCATCTTTCTCTTTGCTTCTGTTCCACTCCTTCAGTTTTTTCCCTAACATGACTTACTTGTCCTGTCTCATATTACTGCCTTTTCAAAGGACTCTTCCCTCCACCATGTCAGCTCTAACCATGCTGGCTAATTCATCTGTGTTCTGCATCACTCATAACGAACCTGGCATATGGCAGATTTAGCTGTTTGAGACCTCAAGTCTACACTTTTTGGGGTTTTATGTAATGTAGAGTTGGTAGAACTATACCACCTAGCAGTTTCTCACTTGCATCAGTGATAGCAGTATCTTGCAAACAATGGAACCCCACAGAATTCAAAAGAATGAGAAACTCCTTGATTTTTTCTGATCATTTTTTTTAATTGATATGATAAATAGGCTGATACCTTATTGCTTGCTGCTATGAAAAATTAGTCTGGCAAAAGTTGTCATCTGCTTTCCTAACTTACAAAATTTCCTCTTCTTCACCTCCACCCCAGCTCTCAAGCTAAGAGCAATACTGTACTTCTTTTAAAATGCAAGTTATTTATTCTTGGACAATAGTCATGTAGGATGTTGCAAGTCAATATAATTTTTTACAATAGGCTGAACCTGCTGACAGTAGAAATCAAAAATCAATCATAAGAATTACTCTGTCAAACTATTCATATTGTTTATTCTTCCCTTTGTCCTCACTGAGCCCTTGAAGTAAAAGTTCTTCATAAAAAGGCTTATCTAATACATATCCAATTATTTCTTAACCGATATTCCAGAATGTATTTCATGATCAGTTGTGGTTAGTCCTTTAATCAAAATTTTGCAGTGTATCTGCATGAAAATATAGCAGTGAGACAGACATCCTTGTTCTATGGGAGCTGATTGACAGGAGGGAGCAGATTGACTTGGCATGTTGATAAGACTCATTAATCTTCTTCAAGTACATACTGGGAAAACATGGAGTTGTCTCCACAAGCTGCTACCAAAACAGAGTTTCTGTTTGAACAGCTGGAAAACTAACAATGTGAGGAGAAGTTGTAAGCAAAGCGTGAGATGCTCTTGCATAATGAAGCATTGTAGTTTGGGAGGTTTATCACTGTGTGTAATCTACTTCAATATTTAAAACAGGGTGGTGCTTGTTAGAAATTAATCCATTATCACTTTTGTTTGGAGTTTTGTGCTCTGAGTGAACTCCAGGAACTTAACCATTGAAATCATGCTGCAACTCAGAACTAGAAATTATTTTATTAATGTTGTATTGGACAAATATGCAGCTTCTTAAAGAACAAGTATGTATAATGGGCTTTTGTACCTGTCCAATGTGACAAAAGTAGGGCAACACAGATCCCTTAGATAAAGTAGACTGAAGGGTTGCTGAAGGTACAAGGACATCTTGTTGGTAAGTCACGTTAGAAATGAAAGAAATTACAATTTGACTTAATGTTTCTGATCAGCTTCTCAGTAGAAAGACTTTTAAGATCCCTCATATATGTCTTGTATGAGACAAGTTTTTATTTTTCTTATACTGAACATTTAGCAGGAAGGGTTGAATTTATTTTTTTTTCTAGAATCCTAAATGACTTAATAGCTAATATTTTAACCACAGACTATATCTGATAATTGCCTACAATCCACTCTCACGATTTTTACTGGATCTAACAATGAATACATGATCTGAAAAAAAACTCTTCTTAAAGCAGAATGAAGAAAATCATTCCAGCTGAGATATATTGAGTTGAGACACATAATGAGGTATTTTGAGGGAGATACATACACATGCACAATTATATTTATAACAAGGCCCAGAAATCTATCTCTGATCCAGATACAATCATTGTAAAGAACCTTCTTTTACAAAGGGCTAGGAAAGTCCTTCTTACTCCCACTAAACTCAACAGGATATTTAATATGTGACAGATTTCCCTCAGCACAGAAAAATGCTCAAAAGCCCAGACAGGAGTGACCACAAGGAGGAAATGAGGCCAAAGTTCTTTCCAAAATTCTCCTTCCCACATAATAAATTAAATCTATGTACTTCACAAGCTGAAAAGCTAAGATTATTTCAAAAGGTGATTACAAGGAGTCTCTGAACATGATTATTTTCTTAAGGCTTTTTTTCATTACATCTCCCCAAAAATACCAAGGGGACTGAACTTATAGTATTCTTCACTATCTCAAACATATGACTTAGTTCTCTGATACTTTTTCATTTGTAAAATGGAGAACATTTTTCACTGATGCTGTAAATAGTACAGGCAAATTAGATGCTATCAAAACTCCCATGAAACATTCAAAGAATCAGCAGCAGCTGCTTTACATACAATATATTACAAAGTTTCCTCTGCTTGCTGACAGGAGAGATTTTTATGTACATTCACTGTATTTGCAGAGCTTTCTTTTCCAATGCAGTGTCAATTGAATGGTTATTCACTATAAATCTTAGCAGGCACACAGACACACAGAGAAATAACACAGACTGCAATGCACTTAAGCATGGGGTATGTATATTGGAGCAAAATTGGACATCGTTAATAGAGGTTTCCTGGTAACAGAACCACTGTAATATGAATTTTTATTCAAATTTGGTTTAGCAGGCATGCTTGAGGTGTCATGCTCAGTTCTGCAATGTAAAGCTGACAGCAAGATACAATGCACAATAACACTGCACATTTCCAAGAGACAACTCTGCTGTGTCTTCCCTGGTCCTCTTTTTATCATAGTTGTCTGCAGTTCTCTATGTTTTCAAATTTAGGCTCATGCATATACATCCATTAAAGAGAAGTATCATTGGTATAAGTTCTAGAAATAGGGAGAAAAGCAATTTCAGTGATGTTCATCAGTGCCTCTTTCTGGGATGTTCTGTTGGTTATTACATCCTGCACTTTCAAAGACCACCAAAGTTCTTCCACCATCTGGAATCAGCAGGCCTGTGTAGGTACTCATTACTTTTGACAATTAAGTCCATGGGTTCAGCTTAGCATGCAAACAGCAAAATTTATATACTTACGAAGTGTTTTTCAGGCTTTCTTGACAGTGAATAATGGATGATAACAAAGAAGCTCCCAGGAAAGTTTGGTTAGAACTTTTTTGACAATGTTTGACAAAATGCAGTCTAATTGATCCTAAATATTTGCAGGGATGTACCCTTAAGTTTTCCATAAGGAATTTTTATGAGGGGAAAAAAAAAAGAAAGAAAAAAAAGAATACAACAAAAAAGCAAGTAACAAGCACCAAAGATTTTTAGTTTACAGAGAATGGAAGTGCAAAGAACAGTTCACAGCTGCTCTGAAACATCTGTTATGGACAATTTTAGTTTATGGCACCTTAGTAGACAGATAGCAACTGATCCCTGTTTTGCTGTCAGTCACATCTTGGACAAAGGCCTGGGAACATTGTTCAGCCTGGGGAGAAAAGCCTTTGGAGTGACCTAATTGCAACCTTCCAGTACCTGAAGAGAGCCTGCAAGAAAGGTGGAGAGAGCATTTACAAGAGCATGGAGTAACAGGACAAGGGGGAATGGATTCAGACTGAAAGAGGGTAGGTTTAGATTTGATATAAGGAAAAAAATCATTACTGTGAAGGTGGTGAGGCACTAAAACAAGTTGCCCAGGGAAACTATGGGTGCTCTTTCTCTGGCAGTGTTCAAAGCCAGGCTGAATGGAGCTCTGAGCCACCACATCTAGCAGAAGGTATCCCTGACCACAACAGAGGGGTTGGAACTAGACGAGCTTGAAGATCTCTTTCCACCCAGGCCATTCCATGATTGTAAGGTGAAAAGTCAGATTTTATTCTCTATTTGGACTAATTTGGAAGGGGTTTTTCTGCATCTCATACCAATGTCTAATCGCCTATGCCACACTGCATCGGAATCACAGAAGTTGGCTGGGTTCTGTCCTGCCACCTCTCACTTGTTTTTGTGCTGCGTGTTGCATCATTCCCTTCCTGCCTTCCCCTTTCACTCTCACACTCCTTTAAATCAGACTTGTTCCTTTGGAAGGTCAATGTTAATGTCTAGGTGTCTCCACCATCAAGAAGGGAGCTTTAAATTCCTTGTTGGACATTGTTCCAACATCTCCAGACCATAAACTGTATGGGATAAGGGTCATTTGAAGTACAAGAGTTACACATTTATTTATGTCCACAGATCTGAGACAGAATCTTGAAAACTCCTCCTGAGACCCCATCATATGAATCCAAATAATAAAGGACTTTGGTGCTGTTGTGACAAACAGCTTCAGTTAAGTTTGGTGAAGACTTAAATGGACATGGAAAAAATATCTGGAAATTGATATATTCACAATCCAGTGACATTTCAGGAATCAAAAAAAGGGCTATGTTTCTGGAATTTGAAGTTTGATTTGAAAATATCTGAGGGAAAATTTATCTTGAACTTTAGTTCAGCTTTTGCAACGTGTTGTTTCTTGAGAAATTTCTGTCCAAGATTTGAGACCAGTACTTTGTCCATACCTTTCCTTCACCTCCCTGATCTTCAGTACACTCTGGGAAGCATAGATGGGAGCAAATGAAACAAGTCAAATGTCTGTGTCAGCCCCTTCACCCACATTGGCACTGAAGGAAGCTGAATAAAAGAACAAACAATACCTCTAAAGGGGTATCACAATAAAACCCAAGGGTGATGACCATCACAGAAAGAAGCTTTTAAATGGTTTTTGATACTAAGACCATTTCAGAACCTGACATAAATAGGGGTAAGACAGCAAAAGAAATGCATTATTTAGGCATCACTTCAAGGAATGTAACAGTGAAGCTTTAGGCACAAATATTGTAGTTCAAACCCTTCAGGACAGGGTTTGAACTGATACCAATCAGTGAAAGAAGTATTAAAACCAATTAAAAATAATATTCTTATATAGGGCACCTGATGTTGTTAATTGAGCCAAAATAGTTTCAGTAGCAGCAAAAACTGCTTGTGCAAAAGCAGTTATCTGAGAAACTACTGCTGAGTTCTTATACCATTTTCACAGACTGGCAGCAGAGACTGCTATGTTAATGCAGAAAGTGCACAGTAATGGTTTTGTTATGACCAAATAATTCCTGTATTGCTAATTACGCAGAGCATTTTGAATAAATTATTCATATGAAGTTTAACCTTTTTAAAACAAATGTTTTTAATCTGTTTTTATCTGTTGTAGGCAGTCCCTGTTTTGTTCAAGTGTATGCTCCAGAGTAAATAGCATTGATGATAGTAACTAACATGGGCTATTTGGGGGGAAAGATGCTTCAAATATCCATTTCTTCCCTATGAGTGGTTGCCTGGCTATGCTAAATTTTACCACAGACCATGCAGTAAGTAGATTCAGCAATAAAACTGCCTGTAAATTAATCAAATGTTGTCTTTGTCACAATGATGGATCATGTATAGTGAAAGATCTGACACTTTACAGGTTAGAAGGGACTATTTCTTCACCTTACTTGCTCTATTTTTCAAAATTCATATGGCAATTCGCCTAGAAAATCTCAAATTGTTGGTTGGTAGACTTGGCAAGTCTGTTTTCACTTGACATTTGAATTGTAGTTGAGGTTTTATGAAAAGCTGCCTAACTGTCTGCGTGCTGAGCACCCTTGCAATGCAGTATAAATTATTTTACAGGATTACCAATGATTTATATGTATTTTTCCTAGTCTTCTGAGTTTTTCTAAGATTACACGTTCAGTTATTATTTATTTCCACATCTCTGCAAATATAAGAAGTGAATTAATCATTTCTGTGCCATAGCTTCATATGGTTGGGAGGGATCTCAGAGGCCATCTCATCTATCCCCCTGCCCTAAGAGGCATCACCGGCAGATGTATTAGTTCTGGCAGATGCTTGTTTAAGGTCTTCTCATACATTTCCAGAGATGGAGTCATTACAATGTCCCAGACAGTCTGCTCATATTTCCCTATCCACACCATTCAAAAGAGGGTTTGTTTAGCTTTTTTTTTTTCCCTACTGTCTTTGCTTTGATTGAAACCCATTATTTCTAATCCTTTCCTGCACTGGCCTGAGAAATTGATTCCTCCCCTTCACACTGCAGCAGTCATTTCTGTATCTGGACTACTACTACTCCCACAACAGGTTATTAATTTCATACATTTCTCATAGACCATATTTCCTTATTCTTCAGGAGGTATTCTAGCTTGACCCAAACCCGTAAGCAAAATGTGGACATTGGATAGTATTTTAATTCATTCCAGTTTCTATGATGGGGTTGTCTACAGATGAGCAACTCACTGTAGGCACCTTTTATACCCAACAGAGAGCTCATCATCTCCTTAAAATCAGCAGCATTCAGGGCACAAATGGCTTCATTACAAAGCAAATGCTTGCTCTTGGCCAGATGAATTGCATTCTAAACTCCAACATCTGTGTTGGCGAAGATTCATTTCTGTACAGTAGGTGTGTAGATGCCAGAATAAGGAGATGCAAAATCCTGAACAGAGATTAAGCTCCCATGTAGCCATTCAATGCCCATACAGGTAGTGTAGGCTTAGCCCATCTGGTCCTCATCTTCCTCTTCAGAAAGGCACAAGTGAGATACAGCTCCTCTGTGTCATGTATCTGTTCCATGTATTTCAGGGTGTCTAAAATGACACTACCTGCCTACATTTAGGCCACTGAATTCTGTGTTTTGCAGGTTATGCTCTTCCTTATATTTAGAGAATCGCAGAACCTTAGAATGGCTTAGTTTGGAAGGGACCTTAAAGACCGTCCAGTTCTAACTCCCCTGCCATGAGCAGCAACACCTTCCACTAGACCAGGTGGCTCAGAGCCCATCCAACCTGACCTTGAACACTTCCAGTGATGGGACAGCCACAACTTTTCTGGGCAACCTGTGCCAGGGCCTCACCACCCATTGTAGCACTGGCCCATTTTGAGATGCTGTAAATCCGTTTCTTTTCCATTGAAAAGTTACACAGTCAGTTTTCTTCATGCTAAACACACATGTACAAGATGTTAATTATTCCTGAGGTAGTGTACACTGCACGTGTCTTATGTCAATGTAAATGGATGTGGGAGCTGAAATAAATGTACTTTTGGGACCTCTGCCTGTGAATGCTTGTACATCTAACTCTATCTTCCCTGAACTCTGAATAAATTTATTCTCCAGAACTCCAGACCTTGCTCCAGTGTCTGTGTCTCACAGTTTAATGGCAAAAAACACTTCTACAAAAAAGTAGTGGTTTGCAGAAAATCCATGGGGATCAGGGCACTTAGGGTCCCATCCAAGACCTTTCACTGATTTCAATCTTAGACAAGTCTCTTGCTTTGTTTCCCTTTTTATCTCTATCCTTTCAGATCTCTGGGACAAAGAATATCTCTTCCTTTGTGTTTCAGTCTCTGATGGGGATTCTGAGTGCTATTGGAAACCAATTAATAATAATAATATGTTACGCTCATAATAAATCTGACATTTACAGAGAGAAAACATAGTCGTTTTTATTTCTGAGCATGTTAGATATAAGGCCAAATATATCCTATACCAAGAATACTGTTTTATCACAGGGAGAATTTCTGGCCCATTGAAGAAAAAGTGAGTTTTTCAGCTACAATTTTAACTGCAATCTATTATTAAACCCAAAAAGAGCAAGGTGTGACTGCAGGGTGCAATGTACCAGGTTTTTTATCAGATAACTGTAGAATTAGACACGGAGGGGACTCTTCTTAGGTTTTAGAGGATTTTCTTATGGATTGTTCCTCTGGCTAGTTTGCCAATACAGTATCCATTTCTCATAAGTTTAGAGATCATACTGTATCATTTCTTGTGTCTACCTGTGCTGGATCTAGCAGCTTGGAAGCATTTGCTGATATTCAGCCTACAGTTTCCTTTATTCGTAGAAATGCCCCTTTAGAGATTCTTTTTAAAGGCTTATCTATTTCATAGAAACAAATGCACTTTTCATTTTCTAGTATTTGGTATTAAATGCAGATAGCAATCTTTGAATTTTGTTTTGTGGAAAAGGTTATTATTTTTCTTTTTATCACATGGCTGTCTGTAAGTAACATGTAAAATTATCTCTACTCTTCTCTTGTAGAATTGCAGACACACTGCTTGACTGCAAAGCTCTGTAATTTTCATGTTGTTTTTTTTAATACCCTGCATTTAAAGTTTCACATCTGCAGCTCTGAAGAGGAGGATGTAAAATAAAAAGCACACAATGTTCTCAGGAAAACAAAAGAGGAGTGGGTGGCTTTAGATAAAATGATTGCCTTGTACCTCTGACACTGATTATTTTGTTTGGTGGTGCATGAGGCTCTGAAGGAAAGAGTCCATTTGGGAGAGACATCTGCACTCTACATCTGGCCAGTACAATGGGATACAGGTTAGTCTTTGGCTGAAGAATTTGGATATCTTCAGATAGAAATGAAGGTTCACTGTTAAGCAAAGAATGCTGCATTCCAGAATGGATGTTAAATGGTGTGTCAGGCAGCTCTAAAGCAGACCCTTGAAAATGAAAAGATAGCATTGCCTCCATGTCCTACTTGCTTATTTGCACTGAAGCATCAGTGACAAAATATAGATTGTTTCTCTGATTCTACCTAAAGCAAGGCTTTGATTATCCTCAGCTACCAGGCAGAGTAAGCCCCAGGTATTATCAAAAAACAGACTTTCAACTCAAGACAGTTTACATCAAATTCCTGGTCAAAACATTTATAGCTGTCCTGGGCACAGGCAGAATCATAACTAGAATACAAGATATTTTTCAAGTAAGACAATTTTTTTTTTATTTCTTGTACATTTCAGCCCAAACTTTGAAAGGCAACTTTTTCTACAGAAATTACAACACTTTCTTGAGGAGAAGGTGGTTATTCGCATGTAGAAATAAGGAATTATGAGATTTCACTATAATAAACCCAAAGGGAATGCATTTTTTTTACAGGTCAGTGAAAACAAGGTTAGCTGAATTTCTTGTTGAATAATCAAAAACCAATATACTATACATCCATGTAAAACTTGTCTGATTCAATATTTGCTTTAATTAGGCTTGCTGCAGCAGGTAGTGATCCCTTTAGAGAACCAGCAATTCAGATTAGGATTCCACTGAAAGACCTACCATGCTTGTCAATTTAAAAAAAAATATCTCCCCCATCTTCTTCTCCTTTCCTTGTTAAAAAAACAAAAACAAAAACAAAAACAAGACAAAACAACAGGAAACCTGAAGCATTAAAATCATACTTTCATCATTAAATACTAATGAAAAGTATGTCAAAGCATGGTATTCCATACTTTTGCAGAGGGCTAATCTATGGGAAGGAGAGGTTACACAGTTTAATCTGGGTAATGTGCCATGTTAAAGTGAGGGTCAGGATTGGAACGTAAGAGGTTTGCTTTTTTTTTTTTTTATCCCAGGAACATACATAATTATCATCTCATACTTAAGAACAGCAAGAGAACGATCTGCTGCTCCTACTATTTTTTTAATGTGATTCCAAAGGGGTAGTGTTAAGGATAATTCAGACAAAAGTCAGTGCTTCCAAATAGTGGAAAAATCCTTGCTCTTTTGAAAAAGACTGAATTGGTCTGAAAATGTTTTATGCCAGAATTTTCTGCAGAGCAGAAGCTCTCAAGAGACATTAAAATTGGCAGCCTGGCTACATGTATTTCTACAAGGATATCGGATTTACAGGACTGCAGCAGAGATTTCATAAAGTTCCTGGGTTTAGGGCAAATCACCCAGGAAGACTGGTCCAGGATGAGGACCTCATATCTCCACGATGTCTGGCTTTAAGTGTTATTCTGCCTCACAGCTAAACCAACACCAGAGGTGTCTCACAGAGGGCTGTGTCTGGACTGACACATCTAATTTCTTTGTGTTAACTTGGTCCAAAAAATTTCTAATCACTACTAGCAGGAAGCATAGTAAAAAACCTCTTCCTCTTCTTGGTTTTAAGAGGACACAGAATAAGCATTGAAAACATCCATTAAACTGCCTTACAAAGGTTCTTGTTCCCTCAGAGCCTAATAAAATAGCCTTCAGATGTTAGGCATTTAAATGAGACAATAAACTTCACCGCGTTGGGGGGGTTTTAGGTTCTTTTTAGATCATTGATATGCCAAGACTTTTAACGTTCATACTTTCAATTCTAGGCAGCAACTAGTAAAACCAGTGGCTGTGGGTTTCTAATGTTTACAAAGCATTCCCCAGGAATTATATATTCTGCTAGGTAATTTCTGTGCTTCTTTTTGGGTAAAGATTCTGCTTTGGAATTAAAATTCTCACTCCTCTAGATATGCAGATGTTTACAGGTCTGACATTGAAGAGTGTCCTTTGGGTACACTGTTCTTTGCATTCCACTTTCTAAGCCCTCTGTGTCAGAAATACTGAGGGACTAGACTTTCTCCTGGTGGTCTTCAGCAAAGAAAATGCCACAGGCAATGTATGTCCATTATTTGCCACTATTAATGCATATCAGAAACCAGGAAAAGCAACAGAGCTAAAAACAAAAGGGGAAAGATATGAACAAGAGAAAGTAAAAAAAAACCTGAATGAAAGCCAAAAGTGTAGAAAATATTGACAATCAAAAAAAGAGAAAAAAATGTTACATAAATCAATGGGAACAAACAGAGAGAAGAGCTCAAAATGAGAAAAGAAATAATAATGATGCTTATTTTCCATGTATTAAAGGAATGGTAAACCTAAAGTAGAAAAGTTCAGGAAAGAATAATGAAAGTAGAAAAAATAAAACCATAAAATCATGAAGAAAAGTAAAACCAAGAAGCGCTGTAATAATTCCAAGCATCTCACTTACTGAGAAGCTTATAAATATGCCTTCCATATGCTTATAAATATTAATGTTACATATTAAACATACAATAAAAAGGCAAGCAAAGAAAAGAATCTAGCTTTAATGTGATTGTGATTTTCTAAGCTGTGACACTCTTTAACATTGACATAATATACCAGGAATTTAACTGAGCATGAAACTTAAGCACATGCTGAAATTTAAGCATTTCAAGAATTCCATTCGCTGCCACAGTTGATTAAAGCGAGTATGTGCTTAAATGTTTTGTTGGATTAGGGTTTCTGGAGATAGGTTAACTTGCAATGCCTACAAAGGAAGATAATGTTTGAAATAACATCAACTTATCTCATTCAAAATCTTTTTTGTGACAACATAGGTTTCTATGCAAATATTTGGGATCTCCTTTCAGTTGAACCCTTTCCCATATCAGCTGATTTTAACTGTAAATGAAAGCCAGTTTTTTCAGGATGGACTATTTTTTAACTAGGATGCATCCCATGATCCTACTGCCACTCTATTTTCAAAATTCTTAATTAAGAATATACATTTACAAGGCAAAGCTACTGTAGGAAGGAAACATTTCCAGCACCACACACTGAAAATTAATGAGGATGGGAGTTTGAATTGAAGGGACGGGGCTTGGAAATTATAGAGCGAAGTTGCACATGCACAGGATTATTACTCTGGTACATCCACTAATTCGTCATAAAAACCAAGGTGATAGCAAATACCAGATTTCCTAGTCTGTGTTCTTGTTTTGTAGCAGTTATCTTCTCAAATCCTGCTTATATTTTGACTTTTTTGACACAGTGCTCAGATAGGGATAGATCAGAGGCATCAGTGCCAAATTGCACAATTAATCTAAGGTGACCTGAGTAAATCAGCTAAATGAGGCATGATCTGAATATGACAAGGTAGAAGACATGCAGAGGAAGGGAGCAGAGCATGAAAGGAAAGGGTCTCAACTCAAGGCAAGGCACAAAGATTCAGGTTCACTATTTCCCTGCACTTTTTATATTTATTTGCATCTCTGTACAAAGTGGATGTTACATGCTACAAAAGAACAAGTAAATGAAAATGCATCTCAGTGGTGCTGTTCAACAGGAATGTAGGACAGGGCTGTAATTTAACTCATAGGACAAGGCTGTGCTAAAAAGCAGCCCAAACCCCCTGCACTTTAGCAGTATTATCTCTGCTCTTTCAGACCTCTTCACTATAACTTCAAGCCTGACTCTCACAATTTGTATAAAGATGACAGTCAATTGAATTTCCCTTTCAACAGCCCTAATAGCTAGTCGTCAGGTTTTTTTTTTCCCCTGACTGAGTCATTTGTGTTGTTCCATGGTACATTTTCTCTAGCTGAAAAAACTCCCACCCCATCATGCCCCGGGCACCTCCAGCCCATGTCACACTAGAATAATTCAGTACCTGAATTCTCCCAGTGCTGCTTTTAAAACATATCTCTGGTTGAACTCAGCTTGAGCTGAGTTTAAAAAAATAAATAAAAAATAATTATAATTAAATAAATCCCCCACAAAAATTCCACAGTTGTGCGGAGAGAAATGTGAATCCTGGGAATGAATAGGGCACTTGAAGCACAGAACTGGTGAAAACTGGTGAAAAAATGTCATCTTAAAGCTGTTGTGAAACCACAACCAAGGAGGGTAAAGTAATGGCCAAATGGCAAAAGAGAAAGCAGTGCTGAGTGACAACTGACTTTACTGGGTTATAGGCAAAGTTTAATAAGTTGTCTAAAATCTATAAAGAAAGCAATGTAAGAGTCCAAATGCCCTAAAAATATCACAGTACCCTAATAAAATATCATCACTTATCCTTCTACTGATGCAATGTTCAGAAGAATGAATAATTCCTCAGGTTTTTCTGTAACAGCAGCAGGCATGTGCTACAGCAGTAACATTATCCTTTTGATGATGCTGGGACATCTTTCAGACATTTGTCTCTTTTTATATGGTTGCTATTAGGATCACAGTTTAGTTCAGAGCGATTTGAATGTATCCTTATCTCTTTCTTATATCTCTCCAATAAATCTCATCTGCTGGCTTTGTAGAGGAGTGGGTGGTATAGCAGATTGTTGTAAGATGTGTTTGCTTTATGAGCCAAGGTAAAATTTACAAGTCACAGTTCCATCCAGCTACTGGAAACGTGCCTTTTTCATATGCAATTCAGTAAGTCTTTTTACAATTTCTTTTTATTTTATTATTTTATGAGGAGAGCTTGTGCAGTCCATTATGAGCTGCTACCAGAATCAATTAAACATGGCACAGTAAAACTGCAGAACAAAGGACAGAATCTTCTCAGGATATAGTGTGTTCAGTTAATTAGTCCATTACGAATTAGTGGCAATTAAGATTGAAATCTTTTTCATTGATTTGTGCTAGTTTATCTGTGATTGAGCCAGTAGATGAATTACATAAAGTGACAGAAAGAAGAAGGAGGAGTGAAACAAGTTCAGAAATCATACCAGATATTTCTCAAAGCCAAGAATTGAAGCAGAGGTTGGGAATGGCTGGGGTAAAGAACATGACTGGTTCTTAATTACAGAAATTTGGTCTGTAGGACAGGAGGGGGCCTGGTCAAGTACTGTGTGGTTCGAGTGGAACTTTGCCTTGTGTTCTGGAGATCATGAGGGTCATAATCATCTCTTGCAAATACTCAGAGGGAACATCTGAAATTTAAAATGCATTTTTCTATATGGTATTTAAATGCCTTCAAGACAGCTGATGTGGAACCAGCTTGCCTGCAATTTCAATCTGGGAACTTTTGCTTTCAAAGTGAAAATCAGGTGTCTCATTTACAGAGCTGGAAGGAGGAAGACCAAGAAAAAGTTTATTATAGTCCAGAACTATATTTAATACTCTCTAACTTGTTTTCCTACCAGAAATGCAGCATTTCTGAGCATAAATATTGCTGACCAACTCACAGACCTCCCAGTTACCCAGTTCCTGAAGAAAATATTCCCACCATATACTTTCCTTTTGGTGGGCTGCAATTTATTAAACTATCCCAATCCAGATTCTGAGTTGGATCCAGAGAGCAAGGTCAGGATGTTGCACTTGACAAAAATAGATACAAAAAAGCAGTCCTCGAGATATTTATTGTACAATGGGGAAAGCACCCATAATAAAATACCATTATTGCTTTTTGTGTACTGTGAAATGCTTTAAATTCAAAGGGAGTTGCTGCAGTTCCACAGCCTGGGATACCCCGTTTTGCTGTCTCTGTAAAGACACTAATGACAGTGGAAAAAAAGCCCAAAATTATATTTTAGGTACTTTTTAGTCACTTATAAGGTACCATCTTTATGAATGCATGAGGAACCAGGCTACTCAATAAACTGGTACTTGGAACTCAAGAGCAGTGAGTCAGTCAGAAGTTGTTACTGTCTAGTGGACATCTAAGAAAGTAAGTTAAATAGTCCACATCCCTGTAGGCAGAACAGCATCCCAGTAACCACGATATGTGCTCTACTGTTATTCCTGCTACACCACTCTCAACACTCAAAGATGGAGCTGACCTTAATTTTCTCCCATTGAGGCCATGTCTTTATATCAAGGCTGAGCTGCTTTGACATGCCAGCGTGGCTAACTGTGCACTTGCTGGGGTACACGTGGCTTGAAGAGCACATCATGGATAACTCCAACAGTTAAAGCATGGCTGCTTCTACCATCAATAATGTCAGACAAAAATGCACAAGAGAATCCCATTTTTCTGGGTGTACAGTGCATTGGTGTCCAGCTGTCCATGAAAGAGATTCCACATGAATCATAGAACCACAGCATGGTTTGCTTTGGAAAGAACCTTAAAGCTCACCTGGTTCTAACCTTCCTGCCATGGGCAGGGACACCTCCCACTAGACCAGGTTGCTCAAAGCCCCATCCAGCCTGGTCTTGGACACTTCCAGGGATGGAGCATCCACAGCTTCTCTGGGCAACCTGTTCCAGCACCTCACCACCCTCACAGTGAAGAATTTCTTCCTGATGTGTAGTCTAAACCTACTATGTTTCAGCTTAAACCCATTCCCCCTTTTTCTATGACTCTGGGCCCTTGTAAAAAGTCTCTCCCCATCCTTCTTGCACATGGAAGTAGATTAATTAGTCTCTTCAACAGGTTTTTGTGCAAACTTGATTTTTTCCCTCTCTATTTTCCAAACTTCTCTTAAAGTAAGGGAAGTGGGTATAACACAGGCACAACAATAGGAAAACACTGATAGTTCTGTTAGAGCCTGAATGCACAGCCCCACTCAGAGATGCTGAGTTATGTAACAGTTTCTCTGCACACATGTTTTTGGATCACAGATGTAAGTAAAAAAATTGTTCCCCGTTAACATTTTAAGCACAAAGAGCCAGAGCTGTCTTGCTGAAAAAGCAATGTAAAAGCACAGTGAATTGCACTAAGCTGATTTATTACCCCTTCCATTATGCTTTTTTACATTATTTTTTCATAACTCATAATAATTCTGATGCACAGTTATGTGAACCTCTCCGTCTCTTCTTAAATACATAGTCTCACCTCTGTATATTCATATACAGGACAATGTAGAGATACATACAAGATATAAGTAGTATGGTACCCTAGATGACACTAAATTTTTGTACATTTAATAAGGAACATTTGAGTTTATATATGTACTTTATATATTTGTTAGAACATAAGTCCAATTGTAGAATATCCTTTAGCATTAGTAAAGTGTCATTTCATAGATACACAATAAAATTCAGTGTAACAGGTAGGATTTAGGACACTTTCAGCAGAGACTTTTCAATTCATGGCATGTTGCTGCCTCCTCCCAGGCTTACAATTTCCACCAGGTGAATGCCAGGCTCCTACCAGAGCTGCCACAGCAAAACACATGTGACTGAACTCTTCCTCCAAGAAACATTTTCAAAGATGCATGGAAGCATCTCAGTTCATTTGTAATTCCAGAGCTTCACAACCCTGAGAGGGAAAGCAGGATTCAGCTCAGATCAAGACTGCTAAATGTAGAGATCTGTAAGTATCTGTAAGCTGGGTTCCTGAACTTCCACTGTAGTCATTGGAGACATGGGATCCAACTTCACTGCCCACAAATAGACATCGAGTGTTATTTGGGATGGAGTCAGGTACCCAACATGTCCTCCAGAAAGCTCCAGGCATCACATGTTTTGTGGTATATAGTCCACTCCCCTGGTGCACATCAGATCTCCAAGGATGTATCATGTGGCACTAGAAACCTATGTTTAATGATCTTAATCTTTGTCTACTTTCAGGTGAGCTGAATTGCTCCCCTGATTCTTTAAACTCTATTGACCAAAGGATCAATAAATTGTAACAAAGGTTGTAAAAGAAATTCAGCAACTTAAATATTATGTATATGTAGTAATGTATTTTTGTGAGGAGTCCCCGCATGTCAGTGTAAGTTAAATACACTCTTTTTGAACTTACCAGCCTGAGAAACTGAAGAGCTGAGATGTTGTCCCATTAGTTTACATGCAATTTAGGCAGCATGTAGCCCATAGCCAATAACTGTGCATAGTATTTCTGGTCTGGTTGAAAAAGGGAATTGCAAGCTACTGAAAAATCACCTCAGCAAAATAACTTTCTGCAAAGAGTGGCATCTTTAGAAATACAGTCACTGAACTACAACATCCCAGAACAGAGATTTTACCCACAACCCAATTTAGTTTTCTATAGCTTGCTTTGAATGTTACCCTACTTATAATTCCCATGTTTGGGGTGTTATAACTAAATACCAGATTTGCATCATCTCCACAGATTTTCTATGAGCTGACTGCATAAGTTAAATTAAATACACACAGTGTGTGAAAGTATCACTTTGCGTTGTTTTCATGAAAAATAACTAGCAAACAATTAGTTCCCTAAATTTTGCTTTTAGAATTTTGTGGCAAAATAGTTCCAGAAAAATAATGTGTTTCTTAAATCTGTGCCAGTACAGTGGCTACAGCACCTCAATGACAGTCCTTTGTCTTCAGTTAATCCTTTGCTTAAACAGGACATACTCGTGTCTTGTTTCATTTCTCTGGGGGGAGCTAATCATTCTGCAGCAGGAAAAACAGCCTACCATTTTTAAGTGTTCTCACTATAAATCTCTGAAATCTTATTCTGAAGCATCTTAGGGTCATTTTAATTGCAGTCACTCATTCCCTGACACAACAGCCCCATAGAGTGTATGTGCTTTATTAGATCATTCCTTCAAACTCTCACTGGAGCTCCCCAAAAGTACTTGCTGTCTGAAAAGTGACAGTAAAATGACATTGTAGGTTCCTATATATCTTCTCCCAATGGATTCCAGATCCAATTTTCTCACTTCATGAGTGAAAAGATGCTTATTTTCTCTTCCCCCACTTGCAAACACAGCCTGTGATCTGAAAACCAAGCGGGGTTCTTCTTACTTCTTGCCTCATTACCAGTAATAAAGGCTCTGCAAGCAGAGTTTTACCTTTGTAATGATGAGAATACATTCTAATTTGGTCTTCACTTTTGACTGTATTCCTCTAATCATATCAAGACTTTTTTCCTGTCAACAAGATAAACATAGCAAGGGCCAATATCTGAATAAGAAGAGGTCACTTTTATGAATTCATGTGTCATAGTATAACAGCATTTCACAGATTTGTTAATGTGTCAAGAGAAAATTGATATGTGGAAGATATTAAAGTTTTGTTTTGAATTTCTTGGCTTGAACTATCAATTTGAAATAGCATCAGAACTGGACTCAAATGCCAGCAGGGAGTGACACTGGAAGAACATAAGGAAAGAAAAATCTAGAAGAAAAGAGTTGTTTTAAGAACATGGAAGAATACAATGCTTGGCTTTAGACCCTTGACAGCACCATTTTTATTGAACCAGTCATAATTTCCCTCCCCCTATTTTTCAATGAACCAGTGTGGAGAGCAAATGCTTCCTTCGGGGCAGTGTGGGGTAGTCAACCAGGATCACTCTAATGGGATTGCAAGTGACATTTCACTGGCCCTCATTCCAGGTAGATGTTTCTGCATCAGCAGGTTATTTTCAATCCCTCTCTCATATCTCAGAAAGCCAAGAAGCTGTTTCCAACAATTACCTTGACCATATCTGAGCAGGCCAAACTGTATTCCGTCCATATTACTCTGTCATATTGAAACTAGAGGTGGGAGAAAGTTAGATTTGAGAGCAGTAGAGGAGAGAAGGTAAAAATTAATATATCATATTATTATTAACAATAAAACATCAGCCAAATATAGTAATCATAAAATAGTCACGAGCTAAAATCAAGGAGTGTGAAACAAACCCTCTCATCTTCTTGCTTCACATCACACCATTGTATTTTATGGTAGATTGCGCAAAATGCTCTTTGTGCTCCTGCAGTTGCAGGACTTTTTTATTTTTAATGTGCATATTGCTGTTAACCTCACCATCACTAGAAAATCTCGTAGTTCACTGCAAAATGTAGTGTAATGCACTTCACCATTCAGATTAGATATGGGTGATTATAACAATAATCGTGTGCATGTGCTATACATCTGTACAATGAAGCCATTCTTTTTTAAATATTAAATGGCCTCTTGGGGCAAAAAGTAGGTTAATCAAAATAATACTGTCAAGTAGAGAGTACAGACCTTTTTATAAAAGAAAATTAAGTAGAACTGGTAATTATAACTAGTGTACAACCTTTCAATGTAGTCAATAAGAAAGTCAATTTGCTTAAAATAATGAGGTATTCTGGCATGAACAATCTGTTCATACTTTGTTCCCAAGAGCCTCCAGAGGGAATCAGAGCCCTAGCTGACATTTGATACTTTCTGTCAATTTATCAGCTCAGTGTCAGTCTGAGTTTGTAAGATGGTGGTAGGAGGATGCTTGGGGACTGTTACGAAAACAAGGAAAACACAGTTGGTTTCTAGTGCCTGAGCTTATCCTTATTAAAAATAAATAAACCCCTCACATTTCCATCCACACTCCCTCCAAAATTGACTTGGGATGTTTAGATATGGTGTTAAACTAACAAGAATAACTAGGGTTATAATAATAAATGCTAGCAATATTTGGGAGAGGTGAGGAGATCTTAAGACTTGGGCTTCACTAATGGAGATCTGTTTGCAAATTAATGAGTCTGGGAGAAAGCAAATTATGTCCCATTTCCCATTTCTCTCTGAAGTTGTTCCTGTGCTGTCAGGGGAGCTGTCAAAGACCAGTCTTGGTAAGACAAGATAGTAGATGATGTCAATTTGGTGGCCAGTTCAGAACATCCAGCAAATTATACAGATTTAAGCACAAACCATGAAGGCTTGTGTTCCCTTCAGCTGCCTTGCCTTCAATCACACTGTCCTTTGTAAGCTTTTCTTGGACAATAGAAACAAGCAGTCAGGTAACTGGTGAAGGCTCAGGGTCACAAAAATATGTGGTTATGACAAGTTATCCTCTTGCTTTTGACACACTGTTCACACCCAATGTGAAGAGATTTGGACACCCCACAAAGCAATGGTGCTCAATCAAAAAGCAATATCAGCAGGTCATGTAGTGGTAGGACAAGAGGGAACAGTTTTAAACTAAAAGAGAACTGATTCAGGTTAGATGTTGGGAAAAAGTTCTTTATTCAGAGGGTGATGAAACAGTGGAAAAAGTTGTCCAGAGAAGCTGGGGTTGTTCCATCCCTGGAAGTGTTTGAGGCCGGGCTGGATTGAATTTTGAGCAGCCTGGTCTAGTGGAAGGTGTCCCTGCCTATGGTGGAGGGATTGGAACCAAATGAATTTTACAGCCCCTTCTCCAAGCCAAGCCATTCTGTGTCTTATGAGTCTTTGATTATTAGGAGAGTGGTCTGGAAAAGAGATATCTTACATATGCTAGATAGAGGTCTGTAGAAGAATATTTTGATAGCACAGGCCACAATGTGTTATTGGAGGCTTGTGTGCACAGCCTAGGCCATGAAGAGGGAAATGGGACCCCTGCATCTTTAAGCCTGCTTCAAGAAGAGCAGTAAACAATAGAAAGAATGCGGCAGCCGTTAGGAGAAGCAGGTAAACGCATTGATACAGAAGGGCATAGTTTTGAGAGAAGTACCAATCCAGCTGTGTGGTAAAGCAAGCACACCCTAGCCATTAACCAATAATATTCCTGTACTATTTGTGGACTCAGAAAGGATGTGATATGTGTGTGTGTAGTATAAACAATAAATCAGAGCACTGACCATACTTCTATGAAGGTTACGTCTTTGACTCTCGCGCTGCAACCTGGGGAGCTCAAAAAACTGACTTTTCTTACTTTAGAGGTCACTGCTAATTAACAGTTTGTTGTGAATGAGAATTCATGATGATTCATGCTAATACTTACTGGTTGATTAAGATGTTGTGTTGCCTGTTCGACTGGTTTGTTGAGTCACTAATGTCAGATTGGTGATAATCCTCAGATCACCAATATCAGTCTTTCAGCTGACGAAGGACAGCTCCTGGTTTTACAGGGGGTGCCAAAAAAGGTGTCCAGGATAATTGACATTACTGCTCAGTGAGACATCCAGCCAAAGCAAGGGCAGTGGCTGGTCCATAACTTCAAATCCTGCTGAATTATGGCCAGCTGGGAGCACTTAGTTATCCCATGTGAGGGGACTCATGGTGGAGGTGAAATATCATCTCTCAGAACAACCCCTGAAGATGTGTCTGTGAGATCCAGCAAGTAACACCACATTTCTGCAGTAATGCTGATGTTACTAGGAAAATATTCAGTGCTAGTGATTCTTTTGACTGTGACACAACTCAGCAAAAAAAAAAAAAACTAGACAGATCTCACTGAGGACAAAAAGGGGCTGAAGGAAGAGAGGAAGAGAAAACCATGAGAGCTGAGAGGACAGCAAGG
>VWZD01008796.1:33342-69281 GCA_013396695.1 Sakesphorus luctuosus
TGACTTGGGATGTTTAGATATGGTGTTAAACTAACAAGAATAACTAGGGTTATAATAATAAATGCTAGCAATATTTGGGAGAGGTGAGGAGATCTTAAGACTTGGGCTTCACTAATGGAGATCTGTTTGCAAATTAATGAGTCTGGGAGAAAGCAAATTATGTCCCATTTCCCATTTCTCTCTGAAGTTGTTCCTGTGCTGTCAGGGGAGCTGTCAAAGACCAGTCTTGGTAAGACAAGATAGTAGATGATGTCAATTTGGTGGCCAGTTCAGAACATCCAGCAAATTATACAGATTTAAGCACAAACCATGAAGGCTTGTGTTCCCTTCAGCTGCCTTGCCTTCAATCACACTGTCCTTTGTAAGCTTTTCTTGGACAATAGAAACAAGCAGTCAGGTAACTGGTGAAGGCTCAGGGTCACAAAAATATGTGGTTATGACAAGTTATCCTCTTGCTTTTGACACACTGTTCACACCCAATGTGAAGAGATTTGGACACCCCACAAAGCAATGGTGCTCAATCAAAAAGCAATATCAGCAGGTCATGTAGTGGTAGGACAAGAGGGAACAGTTTTAAACTAAAAGAGAACTGATTCAGGTTAGATGTTGGGGAAAAGTTCTTTATTCAGAGGGTGATGAGACAGTGAAAAAAGTTGTCTAGAGAAACTGGGGTTGTTCCATCCCTGGAAGTGTTTGAGGCCGGGCTGGATTGAATTTTGAGCAGCCTGGTCTAGTGGAATGTGTCCCTGCCTATGGTGGAGGGATTGGAACCAAATGAATTTTACAGCCCCTTCTCCAAGCCAAACTATTCTGTGTCTTATGAGTCTTGATTATTAGGAGAGTGGTCTGGAAAAGAGATATCTTACGTATGCTACATAGAGGTCTGTAGAGGAATATTTTAATAGCACAGGCCACAGTGTGTTATTGGAGGCTTGTGTGCACAGCCTAGGCCATGAAGAGGGAAATGGGACCCCTGCATCTTTAAGCCTGCTTCAAGAAGAGCAGTAAACAATAGAAAGAATGCGGCAGCCGTTAGGAGAAGCAGGTAAACGCATTGATACAGAAGGGCATAGTTTTGAGAGAAGTACCAATCCAGCTGTGTGGTAAAGCAAGCACACCCTAGCCATTAACCAATAATATTCCTGTACTATTTGTGGACTCAGAAAGGATGTGATATGTGTGTGTGTAGTATAAACAATAAATCAGAGCGCTGACCATACTTCTATGAAGGTTACGTCTTCGAATCTCACGCCGGAACCTGGGGAGCTCAAAAAACTGACTTTTCTTACTTTAGAGGTCACTGCTAATTAACAGTTTGTTGTGAATGAGAATTCATGATGATTCATGCTAATACTTACTGGTTGATTAAGATGTTGTGTTGCCTGTTCGACTGGTTTGTTGAGTCACTAATGTCAGATTGGTGATAATCCTCAGATCACCAATATCAGTCTTTCAGCTGACGAAGGACAGCTCCTGGTTTTACAGGGGGTGCCAAAAAAGGTGTCCAGGATAATTGACATTACTGCTCAGTGAGACATCCAGCCAAAGCAAGGGCAGTGGCTGGTCCATAACTTCAAATCCTGCTGAATTATGGCCAGCTGGGAGCACTTAGTTATCCCATGTGAGGGGACTCATGGTGGAGGTGAAATATCATCTCTCAGAACAACCCCTGAAGATGTGTCTGTGAGATCCAGCAAGTAACACCACATTTCTGCAGTAATGCTGATGTTACTAGGAAAATATTCAGTGCTAGTGATTCTTTTGACTGTGACACAACTCAGCAAAAAAAAAAAAAAAAACTAGACAGATCTCACTGAGGACAAAAAGGGGCTGAAGGAAGAGAGGAAGAGAAAACCATGAGAGCTGAGAGGACAGCAAGGTCTTCTATTCACTTCAAGGGCTGTCTGAGCCAACTGAGGAATTGAAGTGTCCCTCAAAGAAAAGCTTGTGAACATTTAAAAACAGTTCAGAGAAAAGCTACTAAAAGCAGGTACTTCAAGGGGCAAGGTGTGTAGTTTTTGAGCTTCTTGTGCAGCACAACCCAAACATTGACAGCTTGTACAGAGTCCCGTACAGGATCTGGAACTGGACAACTAGCAAAATCCTTGCCCTCACTAGTTCTCTACCATAACTGTAGCAAAAAGCTGCCCAACTTCCTTTGACCTCCAATGAGCTTAGTGTAGTAGGTTTGTTTATCCTGGCAGGGAAAGAAGGTAAAAGAATTTGGTTTTCCAGGCCTCCCCCACAGGCAAAGAGGGACATGCCAAGCATTCCTGGGAAAGTGCAGAGCCATGCAAAGCCTTGATGCTTTTGACCTTCTCTGCATGGATGCAGAAATCCTCCATGAGACAACCCATTAGAAGATGTCAGCCTTCCCCAGAGACATTTCTACATGTTTCCTGGTCACAAATGTGGAGGACATGTTCATTGAAATGGAAGTGTTCTGCAAGGTCACAGCATCCAGAAAATGTCCCTCAGGGAGTCTTTAAAACACCTGACTCCTAGTACTGTTTAGCCTATTTGGAAGGTAAATGTTTGCTCTTGAGAAGGGTTTTTCATGTCTCCCAGGGTAGAGTGTCATCCCTAGCAAGGCCACTAACACTGCCTTTCGTTTGGCTAAAAAATATATTGCAAGTTCTTTCCAAGAACACTCACCATCACATTTCAGCCAGCCTAGTGAGTGGCAATAGGCAGGATGCAAAGCAGCTTGCTTTAAAGGAAGGGGCCAAAAAGTTAAAGAATAGTTAAAGGATAGAAAGCTTTATTAGTCTCTAATGTAAAGCAGAAGCAAGAACTTCCCTACAATGAGATTTTCCTTAAAAAACCATTTGAGTCCATTTCCAAATAGAGGAATATTTAGGCAGACTGTGTAATTTTCCAATACAGAGGAAAAGAAACAAGTATTCATTTTAATGTTACATTTCATAATGGCAGCATCCCCACTTTTTTTTTCAGGAGTGACCAAGCACAGAAGGCATCAATCAGCAACCTCTCACATTTCTACAAACAAGGTCTGGAAGAAAAAATAAATTCAGTCTAATGTTCCTTTTAAATCTTTCCACATGAAGGAACCAACTCACAATAAAGTTTAAAGTTGCAATGGCAAACACAAACTCCTGATGCTGAAAACAGTGCTCATGGCTTCCACTGCACCCACCTACCTGCCTATGTCACATTGTCCCATCAACAACAGATACCTGAGCATCTCCTCTGAAAATATGCTATCAAGCAAGGGCTAATTATACACACTTCCTTAAGTAATTCCAGGGAGAGGTTAAAGTTTGACAGGAATTGAGGTGACAGCAGGAAATATTTCCTACATTCACTACCATAGGGGGATTAAGAGAGAGAGAGTTAAGCATTCTCACTATACCCACATGTCAAACACAGACCTTGAGTCCTTGAAAATTCATAGCAAGTGATGGAATTATTTTCTGTGAATACCCATTCAGTAATTTTTAAGATTAAACCAATCCCTTGCTATGAAAGTTCAAATAGAAAGAAGGCCTTTCTTTGTTTTCTGAAACTGAAATTATAGGGAAGATTTTCATGTGGTACATAGCTACACAAAGCTGGGAGGATTTTCAAACTCCAGCAACTCATTCGAGGGTGTATTTATTCTCCTAGTTGGATTTATTTGCAAATGTGCAGGCACTTGTAGAATCTGGACTGTCTTCATCTATATGTCTTAAATGAGCTTGGGTTTTGGCAGATAATGGGTCTCCACCCACTGGTGAATGGGCCCCACTAAAGGGCCTCAGGTTGAGCACAGTAAATATTAATTGAAAAGCACAAGCTGCTCCTGCAAATGTTTCCAGGGGGTTATCTATAGGACAAAAGAAATGTAAAACATTGGGCTTTTTTCACTATGTGTGTATTGCACAGGGTGGAATTCATCCAGCCATACAGAAGTTTCTGAATGTACACAAATTGGTTTCAGCATTTCACCAAGTAACTCCAGACTCCCTTTGTGGAGAGAGACAGTCAATACATCCAAGTGTCTCATCCTATTTTAGACAGCTACATTTCATTAGATAAACCTCACCCCTCATCTCCACTGACTCTCGTGGAGCCTCAGTTCTCAATGCTCCAAAACATGAGCTCAGATATACACTCACTTTTGGTCAGACCAATCCGAGTTTCTGTTTCTATCTCTACAAATGAATATATTTCTAATTTTTAAAATTAAAATAAAGTATTATTTTTTTCTCTCTCTTGTAAAAATTAAAATTTATGCTGTTTCCCCAAGGTTAGGCCTTTCCAGTCCTAAGTTCAGCCTGCCCACCTTAGAAGGGAATTCTTTATGCAGCCAAACGTGGTTGGTTATGAGTGCACCAGTCCTTGTGTGTTTTCAAGTCCCATCTATTCAGTGTGCCTGCGTTTCAACCACACAGCAAAATTGCTCCCATCCTCCAGTATCACATAGGCTGATTTTAGTCTTCTTCTTCTCCCCACTTTTTCTAGTCCAAATATGTAGATTTCTAAGTAATTTCCTATAACAAATTATGACACTAACTTACAAAATTTCAGTGGCTGTTCATACCAGTTCCTTGTTAATTACAGGTTAAGTGATTTCACGTGTTCATTTAGTGAGTTAGTACCAGAAATCCCACATATCTCCATTTTCCACCCTGTGCTTCTGACAGCCAGTGAACTCTGCCTCTTCATGGCATGATGAACACAGGCAGTGAACACTAAGAATCATTAACTGCATCCACAATCCACTCCACAAATGTCTTTCACTCTGCTAGATTTCATTGCTCAATTATAACCTAGTCACTTATATTTTACTGCTCATCATCAGAGGTTTCTTATCACATGTGGCATTTCCTCATTAAGACTGAGATGTTATTCCCAGGATTCAGGCAAGGGTTAACATCAGTAGGAGTTGCATTCCTTTTCTGTAAAAATGTTGTTCAGAGGCATGACTAAACTGATCATCTCCTGTTAGAAATTTGCTTAAAGAAATGAAAGGCTTTGTTAAATAAAAATGAAAACTTCCCAAGTTAGCAGTTAAACTGTCACACCAGACGTGCATTAAATCAATTAGCTGTAAAGCCAATTAAAGCAAACTATCTTAAACTATCCTGCTTTTGTGGGGTTTTTTGTTTTGGTTTGGTTTTCTTTTTAAGTAGAGCACATACTCACCTTTGCACTTGCTGGGCTGCCTGAATATTTGGTGTATTCAAAATGCTGAAATACCTGGTGATGTATTTCTAAAGATGAACATAATGTGCAAAAAAAGGGAAAAAATAAAACTAAGCCTTTTTTTAATATGTCCTCTTGAAATATCTTTTATAGGTATTTGACTTGTATAGTCATCATGGCTTCAAAAACAAACTCATGTTTACCATATTTCTTGTGGGACTTAACACTGTGCTGTGTGGAGGAACTCTGACTTGTGTTGGACTGCTGCATTCCCTATTCCCCAATAGGGAATGCTTATTAATGTGCAGTTGAGGGGAGCAGTGAAAATGACCCATCTTAATGCTGTTGACAGCACATTTGTCTTGGTGTCTTATTGGTTTTAATTTGTCATCTGATAAATGTCCATTTATGTAATGGAAAGTTAAGTGCTCATTAGTTTACATTTAGCTTTGTGTCTAGAGTCAGGTCAAGCTACTGAAACTGATGTTACATGAAAGCTATTAATAGTCACAAAAGGTTATTTCAATAAAAACAACTGAAAGGAAATATTGTATTTGTAAGTGTTCAAATAAAGTCATCATTTGGCTGCTTGATTGACTCTAATGCCAACACTATTGTTTTTCCTTGGGTTTTCTGGATCATGTGGAATTTCATACCTGTTAATGTCCAAGAAATTCTGTATAAATGTTCACCAAATCAATTTTTAAAATCTATAACCTTTACTACTGATGAGAGAAGCAGGTGTTAACAGAACACATGTAAAATCATTAATTCATGTGGTGTCATATGGTTTGTAGTGCAAAACCAACTATGTTTTTCTCTCTCAGTTTTTATTTGTGTTTGCTTAGTGTTACAGTGGAGTTATCGATGCTACTTATAATGAAGATGTTACAATAGAAATCATTACTTCCAAGGCTTTCATCTGAGACCTCCCATAAACCTCAAGGAAGGGCATAAAAACAGCATAATCCAAATTCATTCTATAGAGCTGGGCAGGATTTTCCCTCTGAAATGTGTGTAACAGTAAATACTATACCACCTTTCCCAAAGTATGTTAATGAAAACCACTCAGCTACTCTGGTCATGTTTTGGCATGGGGTGAGGATATGCATAAGGTCAAGTTATATATTTGACTGTCATCTGGACTACAGAGTAGAGACAGTCCAAACCAAGACGCTCTTAAACCAACCCTGCCAAGTATATCTGCTCTACACTCACCTATTAAAGCCACTGCATCCTGTAAGATCCAGTGAAATCTCCTCCACGGTATCTCTCTGTAAATTTTGGCTTCTTCCAGCTTGCAACAAATTATTACTTTGCTGTACACTTGAACTCTGACTTCTGCAGCTGAAGCTTAGATATGAGTAGTCTCAAATCCCTTTAAACACAGGAAGGTAGGGGAGAGCTTAGTGTATGATGCACAACATTGCTGACACCTTAAAACAATACATGTTATGCTTTAAAAGCAATCTTAAGGCAACCTCTCCTCTGACTTGGAATCCATTCTGTGGCTGTTGATCATATTGAAAATGCCAGGACTCTTTCCTACAACTTCAAAAGGTAAAAGATGAAGAAAGATGACAACAGACTGCAAGGAGAATTATTTTCCACCTGTTTTTTTTTAAATCTTAGCAAAGGGTTTCATCCATAGGACGACTTCAGTTAGTACCACACAGCTGAAGTCCTAACCTCAGCTTTCCCATCACCTGAATATGGTTGACCTCCTTCCCAGACTACCTTGGTTTTTGCTGATGAAAACCACAGCGTGACATCTGCCCAGTGGTATTTTCCATCCCACCCATCAGCGAGAGGAACTTGTGCCTTGTGCCACTAATTTGATGAATATCTGTATTAGCTTTCAAATCTAGTCCTTAATTTATCTCTTTGGGAGGCTTTTCAGTCCAGTTCCAAGTAAAGGCAATTCTTGCATGCAGTTGTGCTGAGATAATCTGAAGTACAGCCATGATGTTTTGGGAAGGTAACAGAGTTCATCTCCATGGAAAGAATCCACACAGTGCTATCTGTTTTCAGGCTGTCTTGAGTTGCCAGTAGAGAAGTCATCAGAGAGGCATTAGGGACAAAGGAAAATATCAGTAATCAATAACCATTCCTAATTTTACAGAGCTATGCTGGAACTGCTGTGATCTGGGTTCCCAAATTAAAATATGGAATTATGTTTTATTTTTCACAAGGTATTTTTCAGATTTTTCTTTCACCTCTACTTTTCTAAGGACCTCAACGGTCTTACCACATTTCACAGGTTTAATTTTAGTTTTTAAAATTGTGCCTATCAGTTTTAAAACACTTCAATACATTTCTAATCACTTCTAAAACTGAAAAGGGTACAATTGAAAACAGTTTTAAGTTTCATTACAGCTTAAACCATCCATATTTAGCCAGTTCTTGCAGCCTATTCATATCTGTTGAAAAAGAGGAATTATTCTTATTTTGCTTTTGAGACAGGAATGGAGAAAATTAAAGTTTAGAACCTTTCAGAAGTCCAAAAAGATGAGATTTGGAGACAGAACTTCTGCCTGTTTTCTAGAGCAATCCACATCTCAGACACCCTGAGCTGAATCTCTAAGCACACAATATCCCTCAGACAAACACTCCATGCCCCCAGCCCCCACACCTTATCACATTTCAATCCTTCAATAATGCTCACAATTTTGCAGGAAGTCAGGACTTCTTCAGAGAAAGTGGAGGGATCAGGTGAGGTTATTTTGTTTGCTGAAATCAAAATGTGAAGCCAAAGCTTTCCATGAACTAAATCCCTTTCCACTTCTTCCTTTATAGCCAAAGTATTTAGGATCAATTCTTTGTTATAAATTTCCCTCTGATAGGTATACGATATCATAAATTTAGGACAGAGGAGATGAGATTTTTATAATTTTAAGCTTGTATGGTTCACAATGCGATACTGATATATTTCTTTCATGCCACCCTCAGTCATTTAAGGTATCCTCATCGCCTTCAAAGATTTATACATATTCAGCTGGATAATCCTGACACGGCCATAATTATACAGAAAAGTAGTAAGCAAAAAGTAAACTGTATTATTTGGGAGCATCTTAATTTTTTTTTTAAATTTCAGAGGTGTGGCTTTTAAAAAACATCACCCTTTTCATTAATTATATATTGGGAAAATAAATTTACCTCTGCTGCTCAAATGCTTCTGATAAATATCAAAAAGCAACCAAACACTTGTTACACAACTTGCAGCATCAAATAATGACCCTCTGTAGCAGAGTTTCTGTATTATATAACATATGAGCTGGGCAATTAGCTGTAAGTAAGTAGTCATTATCATTTGCCATGAACTTACAAACAGGGTGCTATCTCTTGAAACAAAACATCAAGTATTTTTAAGGAGTAGTTTATAAGAAAGGAAATGTCTCTAACAGGGAAAATATTCTTAGAAAAGAACTGCTCTCAAACTAAAAAAATCACTGCATCAGGGCTAACAAGAAAATCCAGATTATATATTAATTTCACAGAATTTAAGGTAACCATTCAAATAAAATATTTGAAAGAAAGTGATATTGAGTATTTATGAAGTAGAAAGTGTTAGTAAACTGTGAGGACTGTTAAAGTAACAACACATTGACTGCTACAACATGGAAAATAATCTTATGTAAAATGGAGAGCTTGGAGCACAAGGCAACATTAGACAAAGAAAGCAATTATGTTCTTATCTACTGACAATTGCAATAGAAGTCAAATGTAATATCATGTATTAAGAAGCAAAGTACCAAACATGAGGCCACAGCCATAATTTTTATTTCAGATGTGTAATTACATGAAGTTGTAAGACAATACAGAAAAAAACCCCTTTTTTTTCCCAGCTGTGAGTAGTTCTTGTCAAATCTCTAGCTTTGGGTTCAATGCAGAATGAAAATAAAATCTACTCAACATCTTCACTACTGAGTGAAGATGTAACCTGTAAAGGTTTGAAGGATAGATTCAGCTTGCCCCTTATCCATTCAACAAGCAAAAGAAATCAGAGAGAATTCAAGTAAAAAAGATTCAGTCCTTCTGAAAGGGATATAAATTGTTTATTTTGGAACAAGATTTCTAAGGATCTTTTCAGCATTTTGGCTAAACAATTGCATACATATTATTATGAATTAAGGGAAAGCTTCTTACAGATTTTAATGTTCCTTATTTTGGTAGTGTTCAAGGCCAGGTTGGATGAAAAACCTGATCTAGTGTAAGATTCCCTATCCCTTGCAGAGAGGTTGGAACTGGATGATCTTCAAGGTCTCTTCTCACCCAAACCATTCTGTGATTTTTTAGAGTTTTTACCTTTATTTTAGTAATTGAAGATCGGGGTAAATATTTGAGTTAAATCAGCATGGAAGGAACAAGGACATAGTTCCGTAGGGAGCGGGTATAGGGTGATGGCTGTAAAGACTTAACATCATCAAGAAATACCAGGACAAATGTACCAGTGCAGAAAAAAATGTGATTCAGGCTCTGACCTGTGGTACAAGTAGCACCAGTAATGGTGGTTTCTTAATGGCATAGGATCATATTCTGAGTCACAGCTGAACATAGACAGAACATACAATGTCACTGCACAAATGAAACCCATAACCAAGGCCTTCAGTTCTATAAAACAGAAAGGATGTTGGTTTTGTTTTACTGTGTTACACAAGAGGTCAGCACCAAGGACGGGACCCCACAGTATTGGTCTCAGTACAAACATAGAACAAAGAGGCTGCCTGGGTCAGGAGTTGACAGGCTAAATATAGCTCTTGTTTTGTGGAGGGCAGGGTAAAAATTGTCTGCTCAGTCTGGCCAGCACCAGTTTAGCATGTGCATCACATTCATTTTTCCATTCTGCTTTCCAAGACCAATCAGGAGGGATCAACTAAGAAGCATAGTTTGGGCAGAATAGACTTACTATTTTCATTTTCTTCTACATAAATAATGCAATGTTATTATGGAAAGGAATAGAAATAGATTATCCTCTTTTTAGTTCCAGTCCCTGGATGAAGGTTGAAAGATATATTATTGTAGTTAGCAATGTTACACTTGCAGAGAGAATTTGAATATCAATAAGCAGAGAGATATTTAAATGCATATTTACATATAATATCACTGTATGTTTACATTTAATATCATATTGGATTTAATTTTATTATGTTCAGGAAAGCAATTGGGTGAAGAATAAACACTGTGGGATGTTATCTCATTGATATGCAGAATCAATATGATAATCAAGTTGCTGATATAAACTCATAAGAAAAAGCTTCTGACATTTCATCTAGGATCCCTAATTTCATATTTACAGTGTGGTGTGAGACTCTCTACTGAAGTCTTACTGTTTAATTAGGAAGATTACTCTTGTATCCTTTTTTTTTTCCTAGATACTTTTTCTCTCCTTTCAAATGATGAAAGACTAATAATACTGCCTTCTACCAAAGAGTCATTAAGACTTTCTTCGTTTAGGAGGAAACAAAAAAAAGTTTAATTAACAAATACAAGGTGAATATATAAAACAAAATATCATGCTAAAATTTCCAGGGGAGTCTACCATCCTAAAGTCCTTGTGAGAAGTGTGAGAAGTGTGTTTGCCTTTATGAATTATTAGCATATATTTCCAATATCCCAAACAAGTGTAAGATGTTGAAGTACACTGAACTGGGTATATCTTGTAATTTTAGCAAAAACTTAGTCAGGCATGATGACTATGAGGCATATGCTTGATGCTGTATTTTAGGGGAGTCGTGTTTTTTCCCTGTTTTGACTACCATTTGAGTCATTTATTTAACAAGTGAAATTATTAATTTCCTTGCATTTGGCCAAATAAGTCTCCACCTCCTTTAATGGGTGGCTTGTTAAATGTTCACTGACAGATTGGCTGCAATACATACCTGCCTGCTCCTCAGAAAAAGAAAGCCATAAACCAATGTACTTTAATGAAGTTCACAGCCAAAAAACAATGCACTTTAATGAAGTTCACAACCAGCACCCAGAGACTGGGCTTACTGTCTGACCACTCTAGGAGTGTATCATTGTCATAGGTTCACCTAGGTTTGTCAGCTCAAACCGAGACAATCACCCTTGTATATCCAGAGCCAATGGCAGTAGAATCTTATGCAAGGAATGTACCAGAGCTGAGGACTTGCTGTGGTTTTGGGGCCAAGCCCTGGCATGCTGCAAGACTGGAGAACAGTCTGCTTAGGCTGAAGGTATTTCATATCCTTAAAGTTCTTGGTGCTGGAAGGATATGAACCAAATGTTCTCACCTACTTAGACCCACCTTTAAATCTTATTAACGAATGTTTTACTCTCCCCTTGGACCATCCCTCAAGGCAGCAGCACACACAGGGCAGATGTGTTACCCCTGACATGGACTAAACAAAGATGACAGTGACAAACTGTCTTTCACACTTGTCTTCAGTGATGTGAGAACACCTCATGAAATATGTTTCTCTGTCTGAATTAAATAAGCTTATCCTTTAGCAAACCATTCTATAAAAAGTTATGCGAGCCAAATGTCTCTAAAACTGATGTATCATCAGAGCTTCTACAACATTCCAGGCATTGCCACTAGTAATTTTGTGAGTTAGGATTGATTGGGTCTCTGTTCAAGAATAAAAAACGAGTGGTGTGCCAAGAATGTTGACAAGGAGCGATATGAATCCAGTCTTATCTCAGTGTTATTGCTCTTGCCAGTCACTATCTTACTATTAAGATAAAGCAAGTTATCCCGGCATGTAAGCTACTGATTAAAGGCTGGATAATGATTTCTGGATTTCTCACTGCTGCTGCAATATTGGAGGGAGTCTGGAAGAAGATGGATAGGCAAATTACAAATTTATGTTTGAGGATGTGCACATAAAAAACAGTTTAATGAATTTATATACCTGTTCATATATGTACTTCTCCCTATCTTTCATGGGCATAAAGGAATAGCATCTACTTTTCATAAATGGTTGTACATAAACATGTCATCTCTGTTTGTTGGAATGGTATTTTAGGTGTACAGAGATATTTAAACATAAAAAAGACATTATTCCTATTCTGAATGATCCTGTTAGGGTGATATATGTATCAGTATTCAGGAAACATTGGTGTAGCTTACATATCATATATCTATAAGCACTGTATGCACATATGTGAAATGTATATGTGCACAATCCAGCCCTATAAAATGCTTCATACTTTTAAGTGACTTTTGGATCAGTCCCAGTATACATTTCTTGTCTAGCTGCAGCAGAATTTAATACTGGGGTTTTTTTTTTCCTTGTTGGCTGTCTGATAAGTTACGGCTACAACAAGCAGGAGCAATGCTTGGGGAAAAGAAGTTATGAGATTCCAGAAATTTATGTGTTCCAAACAGGAATTAAACTAAAACTGAAAAGATTTTCAAAGAGATAGAGGCAGACCTCACAGGACAGTAATAGGGCATTCCAGTAGGGTGTTAAAAGCAAATTTTCCCTATACGTAATTCAAATCAGGAATCTGAACTTCAATTTTCACAACTCAGATTCCTTCCTTAGCCACCACATTATGAACAGTTCTGGAGTGACATTTATTTTACTTGCTTTGTGAGAGCATATTTCCTATCAAAACTGCTGTGTGTTTCAAGTATTCTATGTTCTTTTGAGAAAACTTATTTTATTGGAAGATTCTCAACCAAGTCTGCAAGACAGCTTTCAGTCTCAAAGTTGGATGTCTCCCAAGTTACTCTGACTTCATCCTCCAGGCTCTCTGGGGAAGCAAGACGTGCTCAGTGTCCTGTATGTCTTTATAAATCATCTAACACAACAGAGCATGGACTGAGTTAGGTTTTCAGGTGTTAACATAATATTTTAAAACTTACAGAGAGTGTTACTCTCGGATCCCTTTGCATTCAATGGACAGCAACAAGTACCTCAACAAAATAAATCCTTCAAACTCTTGTACGGAGCTGGGATTCATCTCCTAGAGATGCCTTTTGAAATTGTAGGAGCAGTTTTCCCTAACACTATCCTGCAACTTTTGCAGAATTTTTGACTCACCATAGATATTTCTACTGTTTTTCACATTTTCCTAACCATTCATATTTATGGGTATTGTTCAAACATTACCAACAGTCCAATTATGATGTATTCACTTGGAGAAAATGCTACATATAAATATCTTGAATGTTAAGTGTATATTGAGTTAAAGAGCCAATAACAAATGTGCACAATTTATATATTAATTAGATATTTGCATCACACCACTCTCTCTATAACTGACAAAAGCCCCCAAAACCACAGATCTTTTTTCTCCCACTATTCTATTTCAGGTAGAAATTGTTGCTCTTATTTTATGATAAACAGACAATTTGCTATGATTTCTTCCTTCATTTTACTATTGTCATGAGCTCCAAGCACTGAATTCCATGAAAAGTGAGTTTGCTTGGAGTTTTTTTAGTTTTGAGGGTTTTTTATGTTATAGCTATGAGATCAACTCTGTTCTACTTCTTAGTCTTGGGCTAGGCAGTGGACTGGATTCTCCTTCAGACTCTGCCCATCCTGCCTGCGATAGGCTTTGATGTCAGTGTCCACTTCTTAAAACAGAAATAAAGAGCAAATACACTGTGTGGTATGAAATCAGACACAGCTAATGGATTGCTGCCAACCTTGATCATAGTGACAGCTTTTGGATTTATTTTATTAATTGATTGCATTAAAGGATTGTCCAATCTAAGTCTTTCCCAGTTTTTAATTAGTTTTTAATGGATTTCAGGAAAATAATATTTTAATCTTCACTGACACCAATTATACAGTTCAGTGTGAAATTCAGAAAAGGAAATTAAGGCACTGTCTACCTACTGTGTGTCGGTCTAAGTGTTTCACAAAGTCTTATGTAGGCTCTGTTTACGTCCCATATATCATACTTATATAAGCTGGCATCCTCTACAGACCTCAAAATCCCTTGTAGATTATAAGCAAGAGTATTATCTCCATTTTTTACACTTGGATATTTAAGCATAGAGGCTAATCTGAAGTTCTGTTTAGCATAAAAGCTTTTCATCCAGGGTTTCATATTAGCTGCTTCTCTCTAGTGTGTTGGTATTTCTAAAGAATAATACATATATTATACACACAACACTTGCAAAAATGAATTTTTTCCTTCGGTTTGTATACAGAAGCTGAGAAATAAGAAAGAAAAGTGACTTTTCTAAAGCTGAGCAGATGTGTGGCAGACTACACATCCAGCATCTTATAAGTCTCCTCATCTAGTCTGGAATCCTGGATTTATTCTTACCCTCCTGTTTTAACCAAGAGCTTCCTATTTACTTGTTAAATGCTGGCAGATGTCTTCAGATTTGAAGATCAGTCTTGTTGTAAGGAGCTGGCTGTCTAAGCAGACAGTGTGAAATGGAATGCCTAAATCCCCGTTCCACCTAAATTGGGACTAAGGCTTCAAAACCTAAATCCCACTCAGTGATCCTGTCTTCCTTATTCCCAGGCAGTCCACCAGTAAAGATACCTAAATTCATTAGGCATCTCCTCACTCAGTACCTAACTGTAATTGCACAAATATGATCAGAAATGCTTGTGCAGGGTTGGAAGACATCTCTTGCTGTTATCTCTGGTTTCATCAGTCATATATTCTGTGCTGATGTGCCCAGAGAGGCCTCAAGGCTGGAAATGGTCAGGACTCCAGTGGTGTGTGTGCTGCACAGCTTTGCATAAAGCACTTGAATAAAGCATTCCAGGTGAGAATGCCTTCCATTGCTCCATATACATTAATGTAACAAGGTAAGAACAAGATAACTACAACTCCCAAGGCCAGATGGAAATCCCTTGGCTAACCACTTTCAGCTGGCTTTCCCCATAAACTCTGATTTCTGACCCATGACTTGCACTAATGGACATAAAGTGCTTCACCTCCAGGATATTCTCATCCAGAATAGGCATCTCAAGACTCCAAACATTTGGCATTTAAAGTTGAACTCCCCATTAATCATACACATTGGTACAAACTAAGGTGAACTTGCCTTCTCCTGTTCTCCACTTCCTTTTCGCACCAGGTTTACCTTCTCAAATGTTTGAAAAGACAATGCTAACATCTGACATTGAAATCCTCACAGTAAATACCCATCACAAGTCCCCCAAATCCTATGTTACATCAACTGCTATTTTGGGGGGGGTTCTGCTGACACCTCTTAATTCAATGATTTGGAAAAGCTGTTTTTAAAGATGAGCCTTGGGTAGAAATTTCAGAGGTGAAAATGTGGTTAAACAACCTCAGCCTGACGGATTTCAAACCTACACCACAGAACCAGCTAATTATTCAGGTTCGGAGTATTCTAAGGAAAGAAATATCAGATTTGGCAGTGGTGAGAAAGCAAGGTCTTTTAGGCAGAGCAAGGAGATGCTAATAGGAAAAGACAGCAGAGACACAAAACATAGCAGAATTTGAAAGGAAAGAGCCCACATTTGAAGCTCAGTGGGACTCTGAAAGGAGGAAGCTCACTGGTATCTAATCCAGATCTCTTTGGTGTTCTCTTATTTTTTGCTGCTGAAGTCAGAAGAAACATAGTATGCTGATATTTCACAGTGCTGCTAATTTCTGCTCAAGCTGCAGCCTTCTCTTTACAAATGTGCAATAACTTAACTTGTAAACTACTGATTATGAAACTATGCTAAATAACATGTTAATGCAAAATTTTATCTGTCTGTACTGATTTTTATTAATCTGGCATACGCACATGCCTAAGCCAAATTATAAAATATGTCTCTATTTTCATTGATTTACAGTATGAATTACAGACTGTCACAACCTAAATTACTTCAGGGTGTGCAACAGTGCTTGGACTCACAGGTTCATCATTCAGGATCAGTCATTAAGATACTGAGCTAATGCTCGAATTTCCATCCCCCATATGTGGTAAGCTACACCTATAGGGCAATGGGTGGTGTAAATGAGGTAAAATAGGGCAAAGGCTGTAAATCTTCAGGAATTTAGTATGCAGTTACCAGTATGTAGATCCATGAATGTGATTAACAGTCTCATGCAAGTAAGGCAGCTCCTCTAGCTGTCAAGATTTTCACAAAGCAAAACCCAATTACACATAAACAGATCTTGAATTCTCCCTCTGGGCTTGTGTTTCTCTTAGCTATAGATTTTCATTCTTACCTTTTTTCCCCCCCAAATGTAATATTTAATACATCTTAGGGTTGCCATTTTATTGAGGAATTCAGGCAGCATAATCCCCTGGGTGGCTTTGTTTGGTCACATGTGGTACACGTTAAACTGAATCTATTGACACCCTATTATAACATGCTTTGTCTTGTAAATTACTATTGTTAGCTTTTAATGTAGGTCAAATATGGATTGTAATCAAATCTTGTGTTTGTCATTTAATGTCATGACCACTGCTTTCATGAAAGGACAGAAACCTTTTGTAAATGGCTTAGGGCTATTTCCAAATAAAGTACGTCATTTTATCTCAAAGGGCACAAGTGAAGGTCACATGGGACAAAGTTCATGTTCCTTAAATTAGGCATCTAACAATTGTTTCTCTAAATCTGAACTATGTATGTTCCCTGCATAGTCTACAGAAAGAAAGGATTGTTTCCCAAGAGGTAATAATTTTCTCCAAAGCAGTCAACTTTTTTAAGTCAAAATTATTATCCTCTGATGGTGCCCATTTCTCTATAGTTACTCCTGAAAGAGCCTACATTGTCTAACTCAGACCTCTACAACTCACTTCTTGGGTGCAGAGGGTAGGATTCAGTTGCTTAAAATAGATTTTTAGGGTCATTTGACATACTCTTGGTATCCAAGGCATGCACATGGGGTGGCAGAAATGATGCAGAGCCTCCAACAGGCCCACATCTTTGAAGACCAGGTGTTCAAGGCCAGGTTGGATGGGACCCTGAGGTCTAGTGGGAGGTCTCCCAGCCCATGGCATGTGGGCTGGAACAAGGTGATCTTTAAGGTCGCTTCCAACCCAAACCATTCTATGAATCTATGATTTTATGATTCAAGCTGAGGATCAGATGAAATAATCCATAATACATAATGAGCAGTAAATGTCTGAGGCAGCTGAATTCTATCCCTGATTTTAGGGAATATATATTCCACCCTAAGTGACATCAACACATGAGGGGTGGCCAATGGCTTGCCCTTGCTCCATAGAACACTGGTGTAAAGTTAGGATACTCACATTCAGTAGATTTGAGGTTAAGATGTGTATCTGTGACCTGGGTAGCTGAGCTCTTGTTATGGGTTTAGCTAAGTAGGCCTAAATTTACGCTTTAGAGTTCAGAGTAGGCCTGAGACTGTTGGCTGACTTGAGCTGGGCTGGGCTAGCTAAGAGCTGACTTCTTCTAGCCAATAGTATTCCATACCATATTTCTGACATCATCTCAAAGGGTAAGAGCCAGTGTGGGAGTGGCTTGGTCAGTTCCTTCGTAGCTGTTGTCTCAGAAGGACGCACCGTGTCATCCCAGGAGGGATGGGGAGGCCCAGGCCCAGAGCACCAGCTTGCTGTCATGTTATCTTAGGGAAGTAGAATGTTTGTTCTTAGTTTTTCTCTCTGCTTAAGTCTCTCTCTGGTGAACTGACTCCTCTAGAGTGATTTGTAGTTAAAACAGTAAGATTTGTGTTTGATAGAGAGTGGGGAGTTATTTCTTGTTATTTCTAACTTGTGTAAGTGTGTATTATATGGTAGTTTCTTTTAATTTTCTAATTTCTTTATAAATATATATAGTTAGTTTAAGTTTAAATGAATTTCTAGGGTTTTTTCCCTTCTCCCTTTTCTCAGCCAGAGGGAGGGAGGCTGACTCTGTATTGGGCAGTTGGCATTTTGCCAGCTCAACCCAAAACAGCTCTCACAGCCACCCATTGCTCATATGTATGTACCTTTTGCAGACTATGCTGCGGAGTGTATCTTACACATTCACACATGTCAGTGGCTTTGATACAGCACTTAGGATAGATCCTGGTCCACCCACACTGGCAACTGAGGAGCAGATGAGGCACCAGTGACATGCCCAGTACCCTTGATGCCAGTATGTGGACACATGCATGAGGCCTCTCTTTATAAATACAGCCATTGGAGTCTAGGCAATCATAGAGTGACTCCCAAGAAACACTTGCATGTCTTCAGGTGAATCACATCTTAGGTAAATAGTTTTGTTAGTTAGACATCCACTAACTACAGTGAAGGATCTGGTAACTAGTGCATACGCAACTGCCACAGTCTCCAACTAAATCAATCCAATATAAAAAACTCATTGAACTTTGGTTTCCATGATATGAACTGCTTGTCATCTAATCCTCTATAGAAAAGGTCCACATTTTTAAATATATTTTCATATCATTCATTATCAGTGTTAGAAGGGAGTTAAGACAATATAAGGATTTCTCTTTTGGTTGTCTGGGACTGTGACACTTCTTTTGAATGCTGTTGGACTAATCTGACTGTCATTAAAAAAAAAAAAAGATAAATGGGGCAATATCATGTCCCTTGAAACAATATTTTGTCTGCAAAATGCCTCAGAAAAAAAAATCACTTATCTCCGCAGCACTAAAGAAACCAGTTAAATACTCGCAGCAATGGAATTCTCTGTTTAGTTTCTCAAATGGACAGATTTACAAGTAACTTAAATCACAGTCTCTATTTGCACAAGTACTTATGCTGAGTTTGAAGGGGCCTTTAATCTAGCAGGCAAAGGCAGTTAAAGGTCTAGTAATTCCATGCTGAAATCAAAAAGTTCAAGCTAGAAATAAAGGGAAACTCATTTATTTTTTAACTGTATAATGAGCTAACTTACTGGGGCAAATTATCATGTGTCATTGTAGTCCTTAAATCAAGATCAGATATGCTTATAAAACATACATCTTAGTTTAACAACATATAGCTGGGCTTGAGACAGAAATCCCTGGATGAAATATGACCTGCGTTATGCAGGAACTCAGATTAGACAGAGGTCAAACTAGTTAAATGTATTGGTCATCTATGGCTTTGAAATCCCCAAACCTATTAATTTCAAGCAACAGACAAGATAAGTTCATCTAAAACTGAATTTTCTAAGGGTCTTCAACTCCACTTCCTCCTTGTGCTATAGTTTCTGCCCCTCACTGGGACTTGATTGGGCTTCTACTTTGTGAGACACTATAGTACTTCAACAAAGAAAAAACAGGGTTTAACTTCTCTCTCACTTAAGTGCTGGGATTTACATTTAGCTGATGTGGTAAACAAGTGGAAGAGCAGATATTTTACCATTTGCTTGCCTTAATATTTCATGGCCCAAATATGGTTTGCCATATTAAATGAGACTTTTCTGTTATAGTCTAGCTGATACCACAGCAACAACTTAGAAAGTAATCCTCTTTCAGAGCATCAGTACGGTCCTGCTTCTGGAGGTTTAAGTGACAACATAGTCATAGACTCATAGTATGGTTTGGGTTGGAACAGACCTTAGGGATCCTCAAGTTCCCATACTCCTCCCAGGGACAAGGAACTTTACACTAGACCAGGCTGCACAAAGCTTTATCCACCCTGTTTGCTCAAACAGACCTGAAGATGTATAACTCCCCATCCTTCACCTTACAGACAACTATGACATTTACAGTACAAAAAGAATAGCAAAGACTCAACTAACCATAGAAGAATTAAATGAGATGTCTAATGCACGTGGCCAGGCATCCTTTTAGCAGTTGCTTTTCTAGCCAAGAGACTGAATTAAACTTTCAATGGGAGCATCCTAGTGTCAGTGTAGTAATGGACATCTGGAAAATCAGATTGAAAAGCATCTGAAAAAATAATGAGATTTGCTAGTCCTTGAGTTCTAGAGAAGTCCATCAGCAGCCACCTTCAACACTGATGGAAGACAGTGGCTTGTGAAATATGTGATGGAGAAAAATCACATGAAAAGAACAGTGAGCCTGGATAGTAATCTATATGTCTATTTTAATGTGACCTCTACCTTGGGAAAGAGAGAATTATGTAGAAAATGTAGAGACACTGCCATTTACCAATGTAAAAAGCTCTTACCAGTGTATCAGCTGGGATAAGTTGTGCTCAGAAAGACCAAAATCATCAAATGTTGCTGCTATCAGGCACCCTACAGTCTGGTCCATTTCTATATGTGGAGTATTTTCTGTCAGCATCAGCATTTTGGAGTGTGGATGCACAGTGAAATCACTATGCATTATATTCATGGGTTTGGATACAGTACTTTTGAATTTCGTGACTCTTATGCTGTAGAATACTCAAGAATGACACTTTTCTATAATGGAAATGGGAAAGCAAAAAGAGGTGTTTTTCACTGCATGCCTTTGGTCTTAAAAACCTGTATGTGCAGGAGTGGGAGAGTGCATTTGTCACTGTAGCCACACTCATTTTCTGGTGACAACTGGGATTCAAAGACAGCACTTCATTTCCTGTTAATATCAGTGCTTGTTCTAACCATACAAGAACGTGGCACTTTGCTTTTCACTTCCCAGGACTGCACTGGGAAGACAGCAATTATAATAACTTTGGTTTTAATACTTGATTTCTTACAAATCACAAAACCTCCAAAAATCAAACCCTACATCTGTACTTTTTTTTCCTGCAATCTCTGCCAGAAATGTTTGGTTTTCATGCCTCACTGGATTTCTTCCTCAGACTTCCTACTGAGTTCAGGACAATTGGTAGTAAGGTTATACAAGGAGACATAGGCATCCTATAGGACTTTGGGGGGACAGTAAATGCTCAACTTTTCTTTGCAAACCTCAGCTTCCTTCTGTTAAGTAACAAATTCTATTTGACCAGATATGAAGTTTTATTGGTTTTGTTCATCATGTCTACATGGAGCATGCTCATGCAAAGGTGAATTTGTCAGTGGGCAGCAGGTCTAAAAATGAGATGAGTCAGATATATCTGCTTCAGAGCCACCTTTGCTGGCTGTCCTTTCCATGTTCTGTTGTTCCCTCCATTTTTTCACATTATAAGAGCTCATTGTTAATAAACTAAAGGCAGATCACAAGTAGCATTTAGCATATAGCATTTTTACATTAATTCCTGTGGGGTTCATTGAAACATATATACAAAAATATCATGTAAATGTAGACAGGAACATTTAACTATTCCTTCTGCAATTCTGCCCGTGCATAACTTAGCACTTTATTGCAAGGGTTTCAGAGAAGAGCTGGTAACTTAATGCTCAATATCCCGTAGGGCTCACTGGGATTAGACTCCAAAATCACCTAGGCACAGATGAAAAATTCAGGTTTAGCCAATGCATTTGTATCCTCAAATCTAGCAAAGTGTCGAGCCAGGATCCATACATGTCTTCAGTCATAAGTTCCACAGAAGTCAATGGAATCTAGCTGTCTAAATGCCTTGTATTTGGGCTGTATGAAAGTAGAGTTTTCAGCTTATTGAGTTCTCATTGACCATGACAGTGTTTATTTTTTTTTTATAGCTGGGCCAATGATTGCATTCTTTGCCCTAGATAAGTATTTTATCTGTCCATGGCTTTTAGTTGCTTTTGAAATTTTCCCTGCCAGATATCACTATCCTTAATTCAAATATGGGTTGAAAAATATTCATAAATAACTCAATCCATCATTAGAAGTTTTTACAGGTAAGTCCACAAGGCTTGCTGTGATACGGACCTAATAACTGGCTTTTCAACCTACAATAAATATTCTCTCCCTGTCCTCTTCTGATTGCTCCATAATTAACACTAGGGAGACACAGATTTAACTATCTGACAGATATTTATTTAAAATACCTTCTGCTGAATATATTAACATTTCTGTATCTACTTTTTTTAAGCAGCTTTGAGTTCTGCAATAAAATCAGATCCAGAGTTTGGTTATGTTAATAGCCTCGCATGCCAACGGTATAGATCAGTTTGGAAAAAGCAATGAATCAGTCATCTGCAATATAATTGTATGTGTTTACACTGCAGAAATGTTTTTAGCATAAAACCACAATAGAAACATATGAGTCACATCAATATCACTTAAGCTGGATAAATTGTGAGAGGAAGTTTGCTGGAAAGGAGAATTTAATGCTCTCCACATACATGTACTGATGGCATATATTTATGCGTTAACTAAGTTTCTCTCCTGAGACTCTGTAGAAAGGAAGAACTGAAAATAACAGCTACCTGTGGAACCCCTAGTTAGTGAATAGAGTTGAGCCGTTGAAAAAGAAGGCTCAAGTACCCATGCATAAGATTAGCTTTATTGCTAGATCTGGCTATCTGATGCATTTGTCTGCTAGAATCCCAGAAACCAGCTGATAGAACAGGATTTCCAGGCAGAAAATTCCTTGTACACATATCAAAGAATCATTGAATATCCTGAGTCTAAACTCCCCACAAGGATCACATAAGGCAGGAGGGCTCTGCAGAGGGATCTGGATAGACTTGAGAGATGGGCTGATTCCAATGGGATGAAGTTCAATAAGGCCAAGTGCCGGGTCCTGCACTTTGGCCACAACAACCCTGTGCAGCGCCACAGGCTGGGCACAGAGTGGCTGGAGAGCAGCCAGGCAGAAAGGGACCTGGGGGTACTAATTGACAGGAAGCTCANGGTTGGTCTCTTCTCCCAGGCACTCAGCAATAGGACAAGGGGACATGGGCTTAAGCTCTACCAGGGGAAATTTAAGTTGGAGATCAGAAAAAAATTCTTTTCAGAGAGAGTGATCAGGTATTTGGAATGGGCTGCCCGGAGAGGTGGTGGATTCGCCATCCCTGGAGATTTTTAAACGCAGATTGGCCGTGGCACTGAGTGCCATGATGTGGTAAATGGACTGGAGTTGGCCCAAGGGTTGGACTTGATGATCTCAGAGGTCTTTTCCAACCCAATCAATTCTATGATATATGAAGATGCATCTGGAATAGAAGAATCTGTTATAGATGTGCTCTAATGCTGTTGTCAATATAGTATTTGGGTTCTTTCATATCAAACCTTAAGGTCCCTAATTAAGATCTGCAACTTACAGTTCAACTACTCCTAGGGAAGAATGGAATGTGACATACAGTTCATTGTTTTGAGAGGGTTTTATTTTGTTTGGGTTTTGTTTTCAACGTATATGCTGGGGCCTGACAAGATGAACACTGTTTTCAAAAATAGCCAAGTTGCAGATGGAGAAAATTATTTGTTTATGGTATTTGCTATCAGAGAAGTGTCACAGATAGATGGGTTTTACTCAAATATTGGAGTTTGCAACCAGTTCTCTGATTTAGCTGGGTAATAAGTATATACTCAGGCAGCAAGATAGCTTGCTGTTGGCTACATGTATAATCCTCAAAAGTACAGAGGAATCCCAACAAAGCCACTTGTAATTTGCACTGACTAAATTGGATACAGATCCACCTTTTTTTCCAACAGTAGCCTAGAATAACAAAGGTTTTGGGAAAAATGCCTGGTTTTGGTTGAACGTTTCTTCTTGCTGGCTATCTGCCACCACAAACACAGAGGGGATATAATAACAGTCATTTGGAGTTCTGTAAACCTTGTCATCTGAGGACCTCAGAATGCTTTCCAAGTGTTAATTAAATCCTCACAACATCCATGTAGCCATGCGTAGCAGATTTCAGGTTGTTAGGCTCACTAGCTCTGCTACTCAGAGGGGCTCCAGACCCTTTCAAAACCAGAGACACCAGTTGCATCTCAGCCTCTGCACTGCCAACCCAAACACCAGCACTGTGGTTTTCACCTAACCCCTTCAAAACAAAATGGAGGGAATTTTTCAGAGAAACTGAACCCCAAGAGTGTAATTGCAGTGGAGTTCTAAAACATGTTAACTTGTTTTTTGAGGATAATGCTTTATTAGCAGCTTCACACACAGCAGCTTGAAAAACTACTGAGGTTAGTAGAGAAAGAAATCATTCCTTAGTACTGAAAAAGCACACAATACCTCCCCATGTTGCTGACTCCAAGCAATAAAAAATCATGAGTTCACTCCAAAAAGTTCTTTTAATAGTCTTTTTGTCTGCAGGCTTTTTGCTCCCTGCCCAGTTCTTGAGATATTAGAGTTTTAAAGTTTCTTGAGATGGGAAAAGATTTTTCCCACAACCATAAAGAAATGAAAACAGATATTCTTTTCAAGTCACTGGAGTCATTAAGCTAGAAGAAAAACATCAAATGTTGCAAGACCTGATATAAAACCGTGCAAGTTAGCAGTGTCATTTGCTTACCTCTTTAACACAGCATCATTTTCTCTTAATAGTCAGTTCTGAAAAGACTCTGAGCCTCAAACTCTGCGCAGTAAGAGCTCTTTCTCTCTTACCGCACTCTTAATGGCACCTTGCAATATATCTCTGAATTTACCTGGCATGATGATCCATCTGAATGCTGTTTTCATTTTTTTCTGTCCTGTGCATATGTGTTTAATCTACTGAGTGCATGTAAATAAATGCTGTACTCTGCCCTTTATAGAGACAAGAGTGTCCACAGCAGGGAGGTTGGAACTAGATGTCCTCTGAGGTCCTTTCCAGCCCAAACCATTCCATGATTCCATGTGCTACAGCACACACAGAGCTTTGCTTTGAGGTCTCCCCCAGTGCAGTTTGTGTTCTCAGTTCTGATCAACCAATGCTCAAAACCCAGTAAGTCACCTTTGGAGACAAATATCACATGCAGGTAACACTAAATATTCTCCAGGCAGCCTTCTAGAATTGTTTCTTTACCTTGAAATATCAATGTACAATGTTTTATTTCACAAGCAAGGCACTCTGGAAGGCCAATAACTCCTGTCTACCTTGTGATCTCAGAGGAAACTGCACAATGTTCTGCCACTGTAGAGTAGAGATACACAAGAGGTAGCTTTAAAATGGATCATTTGGATCCCATTTCAGCCCCACAGCAATAGCCTGGAGCTCATTTGCCCTGCCAAGAGACCCTTTGAGCCCTATTGCACATGCAAATTGTAATGATATTTCTGCTGTGTTCAGCAGAAGTCTGTACAAACAGAAGGGGGTCTGAAATAGTTATCTATTCCACTTCATAACTAAAGGCACACCAAATAACAATCTAGATTTCTAGAAATTGCTTTCTCTGACAGTTATGATGAATAAACTTCAACAGTGTTGCATACAGAACCTTTCTGGTTTTATAATTAGTCATAAACCACTAAAATATGTATTGTCTAGAAACAAATATTACTTTCTTTGTATTGTCTCTTGGTGATTGGCATAAAAGTTGTGAAAGCCTCCCTGGGTAGCAAAATATAACACCTAAATATCTTGATTTGTTTTTAAGGGCTAATTCAATTTTCAATTCATGACATGTATTTTTGACTATAAGGTCTTCCAAGCTGTCTTAGATAAAGTTGTAAAAAATTTGAGTTATGAAATTCTTTTTCCAGGGACATTTTCTTTGGAAATGGGATGTAAACAGCACTCCTATTCCAGACATCTAACACAGTACCTGAAAGCCTTCCAAATGCAGTAATTTTACTAACTTTTTCTGTATTTTTTGTGTTCAGCCCTCTCTCAGAATTAAGTGTATATGCAGTATAATCCTTTGCAGCATGCATGTACAGAAAACATGATTTATGATATGTTTGTTAGAAGAGGGAAGATCGAAGAAACATACACTGCATATGCAATGGTTCTTGCTCATGTGGGATTGTGATTCAAATATTAAACAGTAACAGAGCTCCATCTAATTGATGTAGCCACCAGATTCAACTTTTCAGATTTACTCCATCATTGGCAATCACGGTCTTACTTGTAGTACATTCTTTGTTGTCCACTATCTTTCAAATAATCTTTTTCAGGAAAACATAACAGCTCCTGATTTTTCTGTTAAAGAAGCCCAAGATGTTCTTTCCACCATCCTTTTTCCTTACCCAGCTTCTGACTGACCAAATGGCAAATCCTGCTTTCCCCTGTCACTCTGCAGTGCTTTAACACCCTGTTCCTATTTGTTTCTTTCTGAACAGTCTTAAAAAGCTCCAAGGCCCAGCTGCTGAAGGCAACACCTACAATATCTCCCACATCATTGTTCTCTAGGAACTATTTAATGGAAACACACTCAACCAGGTACTTACAAATGTCAGCATAAATTCACCAACCAGAAGTTTTGTCAAAACAATCTAGATGTCGCCCACTAGAATGGGAAGGTTTGGGGACAGAGGGGAAACAGATCTTTTGACTTTTTGTACAGTTTATGATATTGCTTTATGTGATGTTCTCACAAGGAAAATTAGGAGGGGGAAGGTGCAAAATTATTTGATTTATTCATCAACAGCATACCTTGTTATCAAATCAGAAGGAGATATCAAGTAGAGTTTCCAGAGAGTTCAGCTCTGCTGTAGAATATATTTAAAGTCTCCTTTAAAATCTCAACAAGGAAGTGAAGACTGTCCACTAGAACCACAGATAACACAGCTCTTGGAGGAAAGAAACCACTATCAAGGATGATATAATACCTTAAAAAAATCTCAGTTGCGGTTCTTTTGCTAGTTTTAGTTCTTCTGGAAAGATCCAAAGGAGTATTGATGGTAATGAGTTTCTAATAATGAAGACAACAAAGCTCTGGAATAAATTGAGAAGAGGGCAGAGTCCCCATCAGATCAGACAAGTGTCTGCCAGAAATGCTGTAAAGTGAAGATGGCCAAAATCCAGGGAAAAAAAGACACTTCCCACTCACTTTTACAATTCTTTGTCTCCAGTGCTGCAGAATTTGAGTGCCTACAAAACCACTACTGCATTTGTCCTCACAGGAAGCCCATTACTAGGGAAATAACTATTTTTTCATGAAAATAAATGAAAAGCACCTTTAGCAAAGGTACAAAGATGTTGCTAAGGCCCAGATCCAAAAGATAGTCAGGAATCTCACACCCACAGACATGCCAGCAATGCCCTGCAAGTCTAGGTCAATACCAGGGACTTACTTAAGTCTCTTCTGTTCATTATAGCATCTGAACTGCATTACTGTACTTTGTTCCATTTTATGTCTCAAGAGAACAAACAGGCAATTCCTTTTCTGCTAACCTTTCCCATGAGTGTGCAGGCTAGAAACACCATGCATGAAATAATGGATCCAGTAAATACAGTCTATAAACCAATATAGAGGTCTCTTGGCAACTTTACAACACTTTTCAACTTTGATCATAATTTAAAAGGTGGCACTTCCGCGTATCGTGACTGCTCTCCTTTCAAAGTCTTGTTTCTCATGAAAAGTGGGATAAGGTGTCTTTGAAGCTAGCAGCCATCAGGGTATTGCATTAATGCTATATTGACTCAGCCCTTCATCCTTCCAAGGTGTATAAATTGAGTTGCACGCAGGCAGATATATGATGAAACCTTTCAAAGGAGATATCTGTGTGCTCATTATCATCACTATTGCTCCATGTGTCCCAGAAAGGCATCATTGTGGGACATAGTAAAGCACAGAAATGAGGGACCTGGGAGATCAGACTGATGTTGCTGTCATGACCTTGGACATGCAATCTCCCCTTCCTGTGCCTCAGTTTCTGCTTTTATAAATTGAAATAATGATACTTTGCAGACTACATTAATATCTGCAGATGAAAAGCATTGCCTGAGAGACAGCTATTGCTATTATGAGTGCTTTATTTGGGCAAAATATTTTCCATCCCTAACTGCCAACAGCTTGCAGCTTCAAAAAAGAAACAGAAAGCTTTGTCCTCTTTCTAGAAAAGCAGACACACACAAATCAAGCACAATTCCTTTGGTCACAATGGAAATTTGTAGCTAAATCAAGGATCCAATTTGCAAGTCAGTGTTTTAAGCATAGGCTTTTACAGGTGTTCCCCCTGGACATTAAAGATTTAGTAGGAGTTTTCATGAGAGAGCGGATTTGTGCCAATATCCATGGCTAGAATTTTCCCCTTCCTCTCAAGTTATGCAGAAAACTGTTTGCTGATAGTTTGCTGGCCTGCCTGACACCCCAGAGGTGACCATAGAGGAGTAAAACTGCAGAGGTTGTAAATTATACAGATCCTTTCATGCTTTGAAACAGCAATCAAAATCTTACACAGCTTTTCCAACCATTTATTTGAATAGAAGGTGCAGCAGAAGGAAACTCAGTACTTGCTGCAAGGTGTCAAGGGTTTGGAAAAGCCCCAGGGACAAAGCATGCCCACTCAGATGAGAAGGAAGATCAAATTTTGAAACTGGGTCAGTGGACTGGGGTATAAATCATCAGTGTTTCACACAGCAGCTTCCTTTCATTGTCACTCTCTGCACAGAGACCAGGGAGGAAATCTGGCACAATGGAGTAATTATACATTTAACTGCTGTTACCACATTACATATTGTTCCTCTTGGTTGCTCTTTCACCTCACCATTTCTTTCTCCCTATTTTCCTTGTTTCTGATTTTCTTTTCCTCCACATTTCATTCCCTGGTGCTGCTCTCCCTTTGAAATGCAGTGCATTTCATTCTTACTGCCAGGCCTGCTCTGTTCACTGAATGATCAATGTCTAAATAATATCACTGATACTGAAGTATCACTATAGCTCATTCACTTTCATGGGTTAAGCTAAGACTGGGATGCTCAGACTTCTGATTCACTGTTTCAGGCTGTTGATGTGTCTGAATTGCAACATACAATATCATAAGCTTAATTTGCATAGAGGATTACATTATCCTTGAATGCTTAGGTCTTGGAGGCTATATAAACACAGTAGTCCGTGGATCTAGGTCAGGAACTTCAGGTGGGCTCAGATGTGCTCACAAAACATATTACAAACATTCTTTCCAGGAGAACTAAATTTTGAGTGGCATTTTATGTGCACCAAATGCACCTACTTCATCAGAGGTTTGCTGTCCCAGCTCCCATAGAAGTCGAAGTCTGGGTACTCAGTGTAATCTGTATCTGTCATCCAAGAATCAGAGCCAAGACATTACACCAGTGGCTTCCTGGGGCACATCAGGCACTGCCCAGCTCGCGGCCCACCAGTACATGACAGAGCTGGACATACTGGAGTGTATCCAACGGTGGACCATGAAGCTGATTAAGGCACTGGAATATTTTTCACATGAGGAGATGTTAAGAGGGCTGGGACTGGTCAAGCTCAAGTAGATCTTACCAGTATGTATAAATATTGCCTAGTAAAGAAAAGGAGGCCAGATTCTTCTCAGTGGTTCTCAGTGACAGGACAAGAAGCAATTCTGTTCAAATTTAAGAAAAAAAGCTTTTTTTTTTACTGTGAGGGTGACTGACATGAACATGATGACCAGGGAGGTTTTAGTGTCTCCATCCTTGGAGATATTCAAAACACAACTGGACATGGCTCTCAGCAACCAACCTGCTGTAGTTGATGTTGCTTCCAACAGGGAGTTCCCGAGGTCCTTTCCAAATTCAGCCATTCTTTGATCCTGTTTCTGTGAAATGAATGTTGGGGTTTTTTTGAGAGGGGAATCAAATCTAATTTAACCCTCCCCTGGCAATGGCATATTACCATATCACAGAGGATTAGGGAGGAAATAAAGACCTGCAAGTTCTGAACACCATAGGAAAACAATACCATGGGAACAAGGGTCTGAAGAGCACATCCAGAGCAATTTAATTCAGTACCCTGCTTTAGTAGGTCATCATAGCATGTAATCTTTTTTCTAACCATTTTTTATATTATTATTATAAATTGCATACAGGTACACCTGGAAAAACTAGGTATTTTTAAACTGAAAAAGGGAACCCAATGGGAACACTTGCAGAGAGATCAGCCATGCTCCCTACCCTCCAAACTGTCCCTGAAGCAGCTTGATCTTCCTTCTGTGGTGTGGCTGGAACACAGTGAAAGGTGAAAGCCATAGCAGAGTTTGAGGCTTGTTATTAACAATACTGTGTAAAATAAACACCTTTCCCTGCACCTGGAGAATAATCCCATGCACCAATACAGACTGGGGTCTGACCTGCTGGGAAGTAGCTCTGTGGAGACGGACTTGGGAGTCCTGGTGGACAAAGAGCTGTTCATGAGCTATCCAATATAAATATAAGTGTAGCCCTTTAGATCCAATAAATAAATACAAAAATATAAACCAAAACCCACTTGTTTTTGCACAGTAACAAAAAGAACAGGAAGAAGAAAAGAGTATTTAAGGGTTGTTAATAACACAATGCTGCCATTTAGGCTTCCTTTACAAAATAGTGCCCAGTATCTACTATCTCATGATAAATAGAAGCTGTATCGGATGACACTTGTGAACAATGGGTGGAATGGATATTAGAAAAATCTCATTTATCTTCTGCTTTATTCTGTGATAGAGGTCCTTGTCACCATGGCTATTATGTGACTAGCCCTAGAAAGGCCACCTCATTAGTTTTCTTTATCAAGATAGCAAGGTCTCCTTTAGAGGGACAGCACTTAGATTTTAGGTTCAAATAGAAAATGGAATTCATTGTGTGAATGTTCCTACCTCTGTTTCCAATGCTTAAACATGTAGGTTATTTCCATAGCTGTCAACCAGATGAAATTAACACTCCTGTGATGAGGAAGGTGTTCCTGGAACAAAAGTATAAAAAATGGAATTTTTGAGTAGATTACTTGTAGTTGGCTCATGTATTTCTTTAATGCATGTGGCATTTCTTTAGTTAAAAAAAAACACACACACAAAAGGGAAAAAAATAAATGAAAGAGACTTTCTGTGTATTCTGTAAATCTATTTTCCCTTTTGTCTTTTTCACTCACAAATACATCTTCCTCTTGTCTGACAACCACTTTGAAAATTTTCTTCTATTGCCACCAAAACAACCATGTGAGTGTCAACAAATCAGTAATGATTTAGAATATGTCAGAGGGAATTCAACATTTTTGTCTCCTTTCAAAAATCTTAATGACAGGTAGATAAAGTTGGACAACAGCATCTCTATTGGATTTCTCTGACTTTTGATGGGCATTTTTCATTGAATGAAAGAACTTGCTCCGCTTCTGCAGCTGGCAAGGCAGGGGAAGTGTAGCTGCAAAATATGATAGTACTGAGTCGTTTTGTTAACCATGTTTAGTTTTCTGCCTAATTAAGAATGTTTTGGATTTAGTGATATAAAAGTTCAATGATTACAAAATCATATTGGGTTTTTTCCTTTGTTCTGAATGGTGATATAATAGTAAGTAACTCTCAGAATACACTCCTTGCTTTAAATAGGTGATTAAAAGTACCTTCTCACTTGCTAACTCAGTAGAGAAGATCCCTAGAGGCAAAAGGACATTGAATGTATCTGTCAATGCAATTAGCTTACTGTAAAAATCCCAGTGATTTATTTACCTGCATTTTAAATTAAGATAAAATAGTAAAATGCGAAAGGTAATTGCATTAATATAATATTAAGGATAGGAATTTTAAGGCACAAGATCAGAAAATGAAAAACTAAGGCTCCTTCAGTAATAATCTATATCAGGTCTGTGTTTTCAATGAGTAAACTGAGTGATAAATGTTGTATTTGAACACACTGAAAATCTCCTCAAAATAACAGGCCAACTACATTTATTAGGAACAGATTAGGTATGGGGAATTTGAAAATCCTTTTTGTCTTGCATTTACCATTTTGAAAATTAAAGAATTAAAATGATATTGTGGTTTTTCCTTGAAGTTGTTTCATGTTCTACAACAAACCTTCTGGGAGTAACGTATCCATGTGTCGTGTCCACTAAAGCAAAGAAGCAGTCACATTCCAGAAGTTCACTATGGAAGTGACATCAAGAAAGTAGAGGAACGGGTTGAACTTCAAACAAATTGCTATTTTAGTATTAAAGAGATGCAGAAGAGCTCAGAAAAAGAAGATAAATAGATGACCATGGTGGATGGATAGTCAGGGATACCATGAGTGTCTCCTTCATGGAATGAACATCCTTTAGGCAAGGGAGCTGCAGACTCATTGATTGAACCACTAGTGTAGACTTCTTTAGGACATGAAGTCTGAGACAATGGAAAATGAAGATTCCATAGCACTTCCTTTCTCAATTTATTCCTACCTTTCTAGAGTCAAGCAGATGTTTTCTCTAGGTGATTCTTCTGTTTTAGGGTCCTTAAAAGTCACATTCCTGTTCTAATGGAGCACAGTTCAGTCTTGAATATGTTTTGTGCCACAAAAAACTGTCCCCTCACTAACATATCACATTAGTTACTACATTGTGTAGGTCAGCATGTCATTAGTAATGATGCATATGAGCTGAGGAAACCAGGGAAGCACCTGAAATTACAATCATTCTTTCTTCCAAGTGGAAATCTTCTGTCAAGACTCTGGACACTGGTTTTGGCTCAGGCCAAAGCCAAAATAGCAGCAAAAGGCAAGAGCTAGTGCAAGCCTGCAGGAGCTTAGTCTAAACACACAAAGCAAAGTGGGGGAAAAAAGCTGAGGAAATGGAATAGATGTAGAAAGAAGAGGGGAATAGCCTAACGAGCAAAGATGATGACCAAGCTGGGAATAGAATCAATTCCACAAACTCATAGTTCAGGGCATAATCTAGGGGGTTGGTGGGTGACCATACTGGGAAGCTTTTCAAACTGTTGATCTTTCACAAGCCAGTCAAGAATGGGAAAAAAAAAAATTCTGGGCTTAACATCACTTGGTCACTTGTTTGAAGTAATAATGTCATTGGACTGGGGGGAGGATATTTTAAATGTCATTGCTAGCCACTGTTGCATATATTGATCATCACCATGGTCTGGATGACCATCACGGAGAAAGCCCAGCCAGTATAAATACCATAGGTACTTGTTATGCAACAAATCTTAATCTATTTACGTTTCAGAACATTAGATTAATCTACTCTGAACTTGAGTCTTATAACAACCATAAAACTATTGTTTCCCATTCATAGAAACTGCAGAAGTAGCAGAGATACTGCTGATGGAAAGACCCTGACCTTACTTAGTACATCACCTGTGTGCTCTTAAGAACCCTATAACTGAAATGTTACATGTTGACTCACCTTTTTCTCATGATGTATTGTAACTTCTCAAGGTTAGAGTTTTCAATCATGGATTTTCAGAGGTATATCAGTGAAACAGATTTTAAATCTATTCTGCTCTGAGAGAAGCTGGTTCTCAAAAACCTCTCAATCTTTCCCAGTTATTTTTATTTCTTTAAAATGAATCTTCTAAACAATGCCTCTTTCTCTTATAGTCTAGTTTAATTTTTCATAAAATTTTGTTACAAGATTTTCTATTAACCAGGAAGGATTCAATAGTGTAGGTTGACCATCCAGGACACCAACATTGCACACTCTGTTCCCCGCTCCCTCAAAGACCCCTATGACATTCTGACATCACCTATAGATATAAAAATATCATCACACTGCTGCTGACTTCATCTTGCAAATATTATCCCCTCTGTTCCACTTGTGTCCCTCAAAACCTCTCATGTAAGTGACACCTTCAGCTCCTGCTGTGGGGTGAAATTAATATGGAGAGCAAATATTTTTCCACTTTGACTGACAGTCTTACCAAACACCTTTCGAGATTTGGCCCTTGCACTGCCAGATACTTGAAGGATGCCAAGGGCCAGAGGATATTCCTCCCAGTGAACTCCATGAACGTTGTTCATCTGTTGGGGCTTTCTGTAGCCTCATGCACACAGCTGAGAGATGGAGACCAGAGCATGGCTCATCTCTCTGTGGCACCTTTCCATTCCCAAGGGCAAAATCAGCCCTCTTTGCCAGAAGAAGCTCAGTGATTGATGACATTTTACCCCACAGGCCTACAAAACTAGCTGAAAATTTGGAGGGACTTTTAGGGACAGCTGCTTTCCTAGCTGTGCGAAATAAATTCCCTCTAAACTGAGAGATAATATAATCTAAATGGTAACCAGGCAATGCTTTGCAGCTTCTGATCACCCTGGTTTGTTGGGGTTTTTTTTTCCAAATTTCATCACTTTATGCTGGTTAATTACCAGTTCAAAACCCTACCGAAAAGCATGTCACATCCTGTAGGAATAATAGGGGATTCTACAAGAAGTTATAGAGGAAGCTGCTCACAGGGAGAAGGTTACTCGTGAGTATCTCAAATACTTTGAAATCTACTAAGGCAGATTAAGGTGAGGAATTATTATTGACAACAGTTTTGACTGAAAATATTTAGCTCCCCTAACTCTTTGGGAAAAAACCTCTTGTTTTTGAGAAGGGGCATTTTATTCCTCACCTAAAGTTCCTGGCATCATTTCCAGCTTTTTTCCTCTTAATAGAAAGAAGTTCCAGAACGCTGCTTCCATATTTTGCACATTTAAATAATGAATGTCTTTTGAAAGAATGCATGAAAATTATGCTTGGCTTTGGTTACTAGAGAAGTTAACATAAGCTACTTAGATGACTATTACAAAAATGTTATTCAAATGTTTTTACTAATGTAAGTCTATATGGAGAGCTGGATCATGAATGGCTTTTGTTCTTCAAGTTCTTCTTGACCTGCATAATCCTTTGGTTTGCATTCTTGAGGGGACATAAAAGCGCATTAAAGAAATCATGCTCTGTATACAAATAATTTTTCATTATTTGCATAATGGAGCATTCCTTCCTATTATACATTGCTTTCTTCTTGCACTGAAATATTTCTTCACATCCAAAATATATATATTTAGGCTCAAATCACAAAGGTCTGAAGACTGACAATGTGTTATAGTATTTTTACTGCAGTAATTTAAAGCAGGCTGTGCCAATTGCTACTTTTTCAGTCAACCAGAAGATTACAAAAGATTTCCAAAGGGAAAAAAATGCACCCTACCTCGTACAATTTCCCAACTGTTTTCTACTTTAAAAAAAAACAAAAACAAAAACATGGAAGGAAGAATATAAAAACAAAAAACAAGAGACTAAGAATAAGCGAAGTCTAAGAACGTATCAGAGAAACCACATTCTACTGAAAAGACAACTATTTATTTCAAATTCTGAAGAATGTTCTGCTACTAAAGTAGCAAAACTGGACTCAGGAAAGGAAGGAGACATTTAGCATGTTCGTAGTGCCATGAAAATGCATCCTGCCACAGCATGTGTCTTTTCATCTTCTAGAGTTTATCCTCCCTCACACTGTTGGTGACTATTCTGCTGTTAGTGATGAAGTTAATGGTTCTGGTATTATTAGTTAATCAGGAGAGATTCTCATTTTCAGATATCTTAGTATTCATTCTCATAGACAATTATCCTCAGGAGTATTATAATGGTTTGTAGTCATCAGCTGATGGTAATTACGGAAGAAAAATATTTCAGATAAAAGAGAGATGGAGATTGAGTGGATTGAGCAAGGTCACTGAAATGATTTGGGGATTACTTTCCCAGTTCAATTCCCATCTCAACCCCAAAACATATTCATCTGCAGGATGTATTCTTCCCTTGAAGGCAGAAGGTATAAATATTACTGAACAACCTTTCATTTACTGTGGGAGTGTGGTACTGTACTGCACTGCCACCCTCTGCTGGAATATACATGGACCAAGCAATTTCTCCACCTCCCCAGGTCTGTTCAGAAAGAACAGTATGGATTGCATTACATTTTTTAGGAAAAAAACTGAAAAATGTAGAAGGCCAATTTGAAATATTGCTTAAAAAAAAAAAAAAAAAAAAAGGAAGTTTTGAATCTTTTTGTAATAAACTTTATTACAAGACTATTGTGTACTAAGGACATAAATTTTAGTTCCTACAGCTCTTCCAGAGGAAGTAATGGCAGTGGAGAATTTTCTTGGAGTTTGATAAAGAAGCTTTGGTGTTACTGGCTGCACAGTCCTGGACATCTGGAATTTCTCGATGGCTTCAAATTTATGATCATTATGAATAGACTTAAACAAGCTTTCAGTTATGACTTTTTGTACACTTCTATAGCCCTCTAGAGAACCCCTAAAATCAGAAAGAGATGCAAGATCAGCTACTGTCCTTTCTTTGTACAAACC
>VWZD01008796.1:69652-97161 GCA_013396695.1 Sakesphorus luctuosus
TATGAACAGGTTGAAAACCACTACACCAGTCTGAAAGCCTATTTTTTCCATGATCACTGATGCACAGGAGGAGTTCAGCTTCTCAAAAAAAAAAAATTGAGCTATTAAGATTAAATTCTGACCATATGGGAGTTACAAGAAGGTCTCAGCACAGGAATATTCCATCATGTTAATTGATTACTGCAATATGTTGCACATGAGGAGAAGGAAGGAGAAAGAATGTTATGAAGATGTTCCAGCAGGTCCCGTCTTTGAGTAATGCAGATTACTCAGGATTTATTGCCAAAGAATTTACTGCTTTTATTCACATTTGGCTTTGATTTAAGGATCTGATCCAGATTCTTGAAACAAATGGTACACAAAACCTTCATTGTACTTGAACCAGATTTTTTTGCAAAATGAAGTTAACTGTTAAAAACACTGGGCTTGTCTAAGACAATCACACCTTTTTGCAACTAGCACTCCCCAGCTGTTGGACAACACTGACTTATGTTGCAGTCTGACCTGCACTAGGATAGTTCTATGATCATGGTCTGTATATGACCACCTAAGATTTTTTTAACTGTAATATTTGATAATTTGGATTTATACTAGGTAAGTAAAAATATTTGGTAGTCACCTACTCATGATGATGTTCACATTCACTTCTAATTTATTTTTAATCTAGGTTGCATTAATTATTATTTCTGTTCAAAAATGCCTTCATTCTCTGTGTTTGAACCTCAGGTACATGGAAAAAAATAATAATAAAAGAGGGAACTATAGTGTAAGCAAGGGAAAAAACATAACAGTTTGGGAGGGAAAGTGTAGCATAAAGGGAAAGCTGAGTTAACATTAAAGCTCAGTATTTCATAGTCTCTGCTAATAATTGGGAATTTAAAATCAATTCAAATTACTAACGGGAGCAAGCTTTCAATAAAATCACGGTGGCTGGACTTATGAGACATCTGTGCCATAAACTGAAGCTTAACTGCATTACTGTGGTCACAGTGCTGAATTAAAGGGAGTCAGGAGAGGGACAAGGGAGGAGAGACCAGAGGTATAGGTGCTAAAACCTCTATAAATCTCACCTCCCTCCTTCCTACTGACATCATTAGATTCCTACTTTGCCACTGAATAGTCTCAGGTAGGGCTTTAGCATTTGACAAATGAAGGCAATTTGTTGATTTTATACTTGTGGATACATTGTAGGACTTATTGTGGGACTTAAAAGCATTTCTCTTGTAAATCAAATATTACCTTGGAAAATAACAATAGTGGCAAATGAAACCAGTGAGGTGCCACTCAAGGCTACGGTCCTCCTTTAATTATGTTGCTCTTTGAGAATATAAAGCACTGAATCATGCCAGGCTGCCACATTTTGGGTTAAAATGCATGGGCATTTACAGATATTATTTTGGCCACTGGAGAGTTCACTTAACTAGTGCAACAGGGAATCTATTGAAGTCATGGAAATTTTTGTGTTATTATTTTTCAAAGTCACTACAATGACTGCAAGATTCAAGCCTACTTAAGTTCATATGTGACAAAGTTTATGAAAAATAGGATTAATTTGCTATGATTTTGCCTCTTTTGTTCCGTATTTCACCTGTGTGCTGTGCATTAGCAACAAATTCAGCATAAAAACACAGTCTTTTGATTGCTTAGTGTCTTCATAGCAATAGCTTGTGTTGACTTTTCTATTAGTACTCTGATCTTGAATTAATACATATGTACAGTGATTCATACATTTACGCTGTTTGCAGTATCCAGTCAAGGCCAATGTGGTTTTATCACAGAATACAGACCAACAATTCACTGCTTAGAGATTCATTCAGTAAGGTAATTCTTCATCTTTCAGATGAATTACCCAATAACCATGACATACCAGTCCAAAATATAACCCCCAAACCATTAGAAACTAGTCTTGGAGGGTTTTTCCGTCCAGGATTTAGGGAGAAAACAAAAGGCTGGCAGCAAATAACAAGGGTAATTTTTGTTTCCCTTCCCTCCTCTGCGTGTGCATAGTTACATGGTATTGAGAAGGTTTAGAATGCAAGAGGAGAAAAAAAATATATATATAGCAGACCATTATAACCAAACAAAATTAGAAAATGGTACCAACCAGTTGCTATTGCAAATAACCACTGGAAAGATGCGCTTTACTTTTATGAGCATGTAAGTCTGATTTTACGGAATAGACTGCATGAAAGTCTAAGCCTTTTGAATATTCCTTCAGCAGTAATATTCCTCCTCTTGACAGATCTTTTAAATACCTTAGGCAAGCATTACTTCATGCAAATCAGATTTTCAGAGGTGCCGTGTGAGAACACATGCATTAGACCCAAATCCACCAGAATGCCAGGGATAAAGCATGTTGCCGAATCATGGGAAGATCAGAACTGTTTTTAAGAAGCAGCCTTCCTAGAATGTAGATTCATTTCTTCATAACACCATTTTCCAGACAGGTCTATTTCTGAGTATCAAGTTTTGAGTTCATCTTAGTTTGTATTTCTGAAGCCATGGCTGTCAGCCAGATATTAAAAAAACTATCTATTTCCCAGGCATTTAAACTAACCTGTTCATGGATATGCATGGCTTGTAAACCTCCTTCCATATACCGATCTTAATGAGATTTTGCTCTTCAGCCTTCCAGTTATGGGCAAAACAATCTGGTTTTGTGGCTCTGGTGTGTATGCTTCGAATGTGAAATAGGCTTGTGCGTTCCTGCCTCTCACTTTTATATCTGGGTGACAATTTACGTTATGCACAGAGAAGCACAGTTTTAAATCAATAATAAAAATACTTTAATCTTACTTTTCTGGATTTCATTTATTTTCAGTTGTGTGTAAGGATAAGAAATGTACCAGAGGGCCAGTCTAGAAAATGGAGTTCTCAAAAAAAAAAATCCCTTTATAACCGTTAACAACAATTGTGTCCAAAAAAAAACCCACTTAATATGCACTAGAGGATGTATAGGCCATTCCCAGTTTAAGCACAATGCCAAACAGCACAATAGATCTCTCCAGGTGTTTAAATTGTTAATTAACCAAATTCAATTAGTTAAGTAAAGTATAAAGCACTGTATCATGACAATTTTCAGCATTTAACCTTTAACAACTACAAATTATTAGCACTATGAAATTGCTTGTGTGTAGCCTGAGAACTCCTCCTCAGACTCCCTGGGTGCTGGCTGTGGATGTGCTTACATGACTGTCTGTGCCTGAGCAACTGCATACAGCTGACACAATTCTTGCCAGCTGACCCACGTTATCTGACCTTCTGCATGCTCCAGTCTTGTAAAGCAAGGCAAATAGTCTTAAAACCACCATCGGGATACTTCAACACACTTTAATTTGCATTTACAAAAGGTGACAAATACACTTCAGAGTAAAATTTAGAGTAAAAGTTTATCAAAGAACATTCATTTACAGTGAACAACGTGTGAGCACCGGACTAGATGACTTCCAGAGGTCACTTCCACCCTAAATTTTTTCTGAAGTTCTATGAATTATGTAATTTAGTGACTAAATTGAATCAAACATGGAAACAGTCAACTCTGATAGCCAAAAGTAACCAGAATACCTCTGCTGGAGTGATCATCACTATGCTGATGTGTCTTGGGTTGAGCTGGCAGAATGACAACTGCCCAACAGAGAGAGAAAGAGTTTTCCCCCTCAAGAAAGGCAAAAAGGAGGGAGAGAAAAAAAAAAAAAAAAAAAAAAAAAAAACAACCAAAACTTGAAGTAGCAAGCTTCTTATATTGTACAAAATAAAAACAATTAAAAACATAATACGATATAATGAATTTATATACAAATGTGAGAAAAAGAAAACCAGACTAACAACTACTGAGTCACCCAACTAAATAATGCAGATTCTAACTACTCAAACCCCGCAAAACTTCTCAAAAACTCTTCCAGAGAAACATCCTAGTAAAAGAGGAGAAAATTAACATGAAAATATTCACCTCTCTAGAGAACACGAGTGTGGAGGGCGGCAAGGCCTAATCTCAGCAGGGCAGGGCAATGCGTCTTTACAGGTCTGAGGCAAAACCCAAAAGAGACAGAAGCTCCTCCTGTCTCTCTCTTTAGACCTCTTGACACTTCTTGATGATGTCAGATGATATGAAATACCTCTTTAGTTGCTTAAGTCAGGTGATGCTTGTTGCTTCTGATCTATGTCACATCCTTTGGGCCTGCTATATTTAGGCCTAACTGAGGCCTAAAGCTAAAACTACCACATGATGTTACAACGCTTCTTAGAATCATAGATTTGTTCAGGTTGGAAAAGACCTCCAATATTATCAAGTCCAACCTTTAGCCAAACACAACAATGTCTACTAAACCAGGCACTAAGTGCCATGTTCAGTCTTTTCTTGAACACTTCCAGGGATGATGACCCCACCACTCTCCTGGGCAGTCCATTCCAATCCCTGGCAACCCTTTTAGTGAAGAAATTCTTTCTAATGTCTAGCCTAAACCTCCCTGATGTAGATTGAGGCTATGTCCACTTGTCCTGTAGCTGGTTATCTGGGAGAAAAGACTGACCCCCACCTGGCTACAACCAGTAAGTTGTAGAGGGAACGGTCCTCCCTGAGACTCCTTTTCTCAAGGCTAAACACTTCCAGCTCTCTCAGACACTCCTCACAGGACTTGTGCTCCAGACTCTTCACCAGCTCCATTACTCTTCTCTGGACACGCTCCAGCAGCTCAGTGTCCTTGCAGTGAGGGATCTAGAACTGGACACGGGTTTTGAGATGTTGTCTCACCAGTGCCGAGGTCAGGGGGTACAATCACCTCCCTGGTCCTGCTGGCCACACTATTATTGACATATGCCAGAATACCATTGACCTTCTTGTCCACCTGGACACACTGCTGGCTCATGTTCAGCCACTGTCACCAACACTCCCAGCTCCTTTTCTGCTAGGCAGGTTTCCAGCCACTCTGCCCCAAACCTGTAGTACTTCTTGGGGTTGCTGTGACCCATGTGTAGAACCCAACACTTCACGTCTTTGAATCTCACACAACTGGCCTTGGCCCATCAATCCAACCTGTTCAGATCCCTCTGCAGAGCCTTCCTCCCCTCTAGCAGATCAGCACTCTTGCTCAATTTTCATCTATGATCTTACTGATGCTGCATCAATCCCCATGTCCAGATCACCAATAAAGATGTTAAACAGGACTGGGCCCAATACTGAGCACTGGGGAACCACACTGGTGACTGACCACCAGTTAGATTTAACTCCATTGACCACCCCTCTCTGGGCCAACTCTTAACCCAGTGAACAGTGTGCCCGTCCAAGCCATGGGCTGCCAGCTTTTCACATGAAGGAACTCTTATTTGAAAAGAAAGGGATTTCAGGCACCACTGAATAAGGTGCCAACACAAAAATGTTATATTGGAATACCTGTTGCCCAGACAAGCTAACCAGTTATGTCCCTGAACTGCATGTAGCTTTTAGTGCTGCTGAAGAATCTCTTAAAGCTTACCTGGAGCAAGAATAAATTGTTGAGGAAGGAGATGTGGGAATGAGAATATTACAGAACTCACTGGTGAGGTAGAGGCTATAGGGACATAGGTTATAGCCCCAAGCTTTATAGGTTTAAATCTCCTGATTTGTTATTGGACTGTATCTATTTTATAATAACATGATGATTTTTCTTCACAGATTGGTGGCCTCAGACTCTTCTGAGCAAAAGTCTAACTCTCTCTGTCTGAAGTATGCAGGTTGATTCAAACCCAGGAATTCTCTGATCAGACAGACTGGGAAGCCCAAAACAGACAAACTAGACGGCAGATGACTCAGAGGGCTTAGTCCTGGACCTGTAACACTCCCTTATCTCATATTCATTGAGAATTACAAGTACATATGCTCTACAAAGTGAAGCCAAATTAAAATGGTTTTATTATTGATTTAAAAAACTCTAAAACCTCAGAATCACATGCAGAACGCTCACAGTGTGTGTCACAAATTGAATTCCTTCTTTTCAAAGAAAAGCCTCCATTCAGGAAAAGGAAATCAATCTTTTGAATGTAGTAGATAGACAGGTCAATTTATAGCAGAGCTGTTGTCCAGTGAATCCTCAGAGACTCATATTATCCAAGTTTAAAAAATAAATTGATCTAATTTAATTTTTTAAATATATATATTATACTCTCATCTGATTTCTGATGTGACTGGTCAAAAACCTGGTCTGCACCAAAGGAATCCGTACACAGTTGTTTTGTGGGAGTTTTATGTATCCCAGTGTCTTGGGCTGAGCTGGCGAAATGCCAACTGCCCAATACATTGTCAGCTTCCCTCCCCCCGCTAAAAAAAGGGAGGAAAGGAAAAAAAATCTTCAGACTACATTTATGCTTAAACTAACTATACATATTTATATAAAAAAAGAGAAAATTAAGAGAAATTACAACATAACACACACTTACACAAGTTAGAAATAACAAGAAATAACTCCCCACTCTCCATCGAAAACAGATTTTATCACTCTAGATCCATAAGCACCCTAAAAGACACCCAGCAAGAAACAGAAATAGTAACAACAAAATGTTTTTACTTCCCTAAACTCAAACAAAATGCAAAGTAGCAGCAGCCACAGCAAGGCCCACTTTAGCAGGACAGCTGCACCATGTCCTGCCTCTACTGCAGACATGATAGAACTGAGAGAACACCTCCTACTTCTGTATTCAGTTGGTTGAAACTTGGTTCTAATAATGCCAAGGTCATGGGTTCAATCCCCTATGTGGGCCACTGACTTAGGAGTTGGACTCGATGATCCTTGTGGGTCCCTTCCAACTCAGAATAGTCTGTGATTCTGTGATTCATACCTCAGGTTTGCATCATCTGGTATGAAATATTTCTTTGGTTACTTAAATCAAGTGATACCTGTCTCTCTTAATCTACGTAGATTCTCTGAGCCTGCTAATTTGAGGCTTAGCTAAAACTACCACACCCAGTTTAACCTTCATTATGTTGGTTTTGAAGAGCCTATTTGAGAGCCTAGTTCTGTGTGGGCAGGCAATGCAGGAGATGGACCTTACATTAGGTGATAGGTCACAGCAGACAGCAGGCAAATGGGAAAGATCAGAAATGGATACACATGAAGTGAACAGCCACTGGGGCAGGGAAAAGGATTATTCATTCATGTCTCACTTAATTAATAAAGGAGGAAAAAACTCATAGGCACCACACCAGAAGTAGCTTATCATTTCACTTGTGACGTCCTTAAGTGGAATGAGTAGGAATTGCCTTCATTCCTAACATATATTTTGCCTAAACAAAATATGATGGGCAGATGGTTGTACATAGGTGGTCTCTGTACCAAACCTGAATGGAACTTGAGCAGCTGGGATTGAAGACAAAACACTGCGAGTTTCTTTGGCAGAGTTAAATTGTTACAAGGTCACAATCAAACTACTAATCAAAGACAATAAACTGCATGGCAACTTTTAAAAGGTCATATTTGATTTTATTCAGTGAATCCTTCAAGCAACAACAATGCATACTCAGACACAAAAATAAACAAAACCACCAGTCTAAGAAACATATGCCAATAATTTTGAGGTTAATATTACCTATTGAGTAATAGAAGCCTTGGTAGTTCTACTCTTGCTTTAAGCATGTTCAGGTTGGATCACTTGAACACAAACAGCAAAATTCAAAACGTTAGTGACACTTTTCATGGTTTACATTGGCTAAATTTTGGGGCTTCCTATCACCAATGTTTAGCTGAAGATTTTCATGGGTTGCATACTCAAGTAGGATTATGCTTTCCCAAGTGTCCTGAATTAGAAACCTAAAGCTTCTGGCTGGGGCAGCTTGAGAGACTCTATAACACTGTCAGACTTCTTTCTCATGTGATCTGATGCAGGAGAGCAGGTGTAACACTACTTTGCATTTAGATTCACCAAAGGAAATACTCTGCTTTTAATATTTTTTGTTGACTGGAAAAGGATTTTCTGTGTCGCTCCTACCCAAATGCTATTCCTTCCCTACATGAACAATCCTTCTAAGTAGCCATTGGCTCAGGCTTAATCTAAACTTCTTTTCTCTAGTGGGATAATGCCCAACCTTGGAAATATCCAAGGCCAGGTTGGATGGGGCTCTGAGCAACCTGATTTAGCTGAAGATGTCCCTGCTCATTGCAGAGGAGTTGGAAAAGAGGAACTCTAATGATCTCTTCCAACCCAAACCAATCTATGCCTCTATGGTTCTATAATATCATTTTCTGCAATGAAACACCAGCTCGGTCACCATGGGGATGGTAACTACCTACCTCTCAGTACATCCACAGTTTTCTTTCCATGCAGCTTGGATGGGCCAGGCCTAGAATGGCTATAGTAATCATTCTCCACAGCTCCATACACACCAGTGACCAAAAGAAATAAAATTCAGTCTGGTCATTTTGTGACATCTTTGACTATCATCGTCCAGGTAGCGTGAAAAACTTTCTAAAGCTTTCTAAATGTAGAGCAGACACCTTCAGTGAGTATTAAGAAAATGCCTAATCTTTTTATCTTTCTTGGGTATAAGCCCAATTTTGAGCATGTAAATAGACCTTTTTAAGTTGGAGAGAATTTAATGTGACACTCTACACATGCTTTAGCAATATGCTTTATGGGACTCCTAATAATTTTTGTCCTGACCATTTTAATGCCCATTCTAGCATCTGTCATGCATGAAATTCCTCTTTCTGACACACTTATGTGGATAATCTGGCATTTAACTCCTATCTTTACTGAGTCAGGTGCATTTTGCTTTCATCTTTATTCTAAGCCAATACAGTGTTCAGTGCTTACCTTTATCAATCTCCCTGCACTAAATTTGAGTATCCTCACTGAACAAACTGCACTATAAACAATCTGTTTGGTATGTAGATAAGAACTGGATCCTTTTAATCCCAAATTGTTTTTTACTTCAGGCCCCGAATGTGTAATTTAAGATCAAAGCCTGAGTTGGTATCATAAATGCAATTCAACTACAAGGAAAACCTGAATGATTTTCAGATAAATGAGATCAGACTAAATCAATGTAATCAATGTATAACAATTTCACTCACATAATTTAGCGCATTTAATTTAATTTTGTATTTTTCTTTATTAGGTCTACAAATAGAAAAATTCAAGGTGTTAATCATCTGAACAGGTAAGTGTCAAGTTTTCCCTAGTACTTCAGAGTTTCATAACAATTACTCTACTTTTCTCCTCTCTATAATATAATAATACATTTACAATATAAGATTATCATTTAGTTATGAGATCTTGTTTCTGACTTTTATAATCTCATTTACAATAATTTTATGTATTTCATGTATTATATGTGTTTTATTTCCTTTTACACAATTTCATAGTTCATTTCAGTTATTTCTTCTATGTTTAATACTCATTGGTTTACTTGTTTTAGCTAAAAAAAAAATTAAAAAAATAAAACATTCACAAAAATACCAGAAAACCAGGATTAGCAATGAAACATTTTTAAGTAGGAAAACAAACAAAAAAAACCAGTCCTACAGTTTGGTGTGAGTTGAAATGTTAAGAAGCAGTAAATACATGGGATAGAGCAGCTGTAGAAACAACCACAGTATATTGCCCAGTTTTGAATATAATTGTTGTTACAGTAAAATCAAAGTGAGCAATTCAGATCTATAGAAAGCCCTGTGAGACTTAGCTATCAGCCAGAAGTGGCAAGGAGCTCAGCCATTGCTGGTTGATAGGGAGGAGGTTACTCCCCAAGAGTTCACATAGTAGGAATACACAGTTCTCTGCAGGTGCACGAAAATAGCCAGGATGAAATAATATAAACATGGGACTTGTGAGAGATAGGTTCTAACCAATTGAAGTTTCTAGCGCGGTGGTGTGGTAACTCTTTTAGCCAATAAGCTGTAGTTCTAACCCTATATAAACTGTGTGCTAGGTCTAATAAAAGGTCTTCACTTAAATCTTATGGGTTCGTATTGTGAAGTCCTTTCTCCGCCGTGAACTTTGTTTACTTTATATAATGTCTGCATTCTCTCCCCTACATTTAAATAGTCACAGATGTATGCAACTTTAGCACAGTCTGCATGTGATCATGCAAACTTTATCAACAGAATTTAATCAATAACTGAAATGGAATTGTGGCCTCACAACTGTGGTTAAACTATACTTTGATTTTGCAAGTTTTTTTCCTATCAGAAATGTTTAATTACCTTTATAAGGGCTGAAAAGCTAGAAGAAAAGTGACAGCTAATATAAATATTTACTTGGCCATCATTTGGTAAATACATAAATCTTTTCCTCTTTCCTTAGATATTCAGCTCTTTTCAACAGAATAACAAGGAGTAGGTAAGTTACAAGGATAAATTATTCTTTCCAGTTTCATATTCTATTTATAGCCTTTTCATTCATTAGAGCTTTTAATTTGTCTTGGGTTTGCTAGTTTTCATGCTCCCATGTATTTTTTAAGAAATAATTTATTGCAATTCATATTTCTTTTCAAAATTATAATCCAATTACTTTCTCAGTAAACAAGAATTCCTCTTTTTATGTGAAATAAACTACCAGCCAAATTGTTTCCTGATTAGACAAGCTAATTTTGAAAGGACAGATAGAAACAAACAACGAACGGGATCAAAATAATAATGGAGCATACCTTGTTAGATAACAAATGGAACAGACTTTGGAGACAATTAATGCAGCAGATACTTAATGCTGAGGTATGTTAAACAAGCTTTGTCTTATTTATTTGCAGCTATAAATCATAGCTAAATTCCTTAAATAATGTGCTCTAGCCACCTAGCAGCACATTTCTGTAAACATAGGCTGCTGTACTGGACATGGAAACCCCAACATCCTATGTAGGAGGGTGTGTATATATACCTATACCTACACCTACACCTACACCTTATACCTGTGTGTGTACATAGACAGATCAATCAATCAATCAATTGATTGATCGAATAAGGGAAAGTGGTCTAACAACATTCCGCATTCATTTTGCTGGAAAATGCTTGGTGACTTCATCCAGTGTGTAAACATGACTTCTTATACTTTGAGTTTCCAAACGACTGAATTACAGTCTGAGGGGTCATTACTTCCTGGGCTTGGTTCTGTTTCAAGTCTTACACTAAAGTAGCACTTTTTATTGGGCTGTTGGAAAAATGGTATCAGAGTCAAGTGGTCTGAGGGATATTTTTTCCTATATGACCTGTTTGCTGTACATAGAGAAGTTCTGTTTCTTTTTTCAAAGCACAAACATGGAAGACTTTTTGGGCTAAAAATCTGGAGTGGTAGACTTCCAAGAAAAAAATATGCTTATTAGTCTTACCCTTTGACATCCTGGAAATAAGCATATGAGTCCATAGTTCTAAAGAAAAAATCAAGTTAGTACTAAAAATATCCCTGAACCATATAATGACTTGCCGCTTCCAATGGAAACAATCTTTCAAGGCCAAACTTTGTCAAACTCCAGAGGTCAAGGGTAAACAATATCAGTTTTAGGACTTTAAAAAGGGCATAAAATATAATCAAAATTAAATTCCAAGTTACTGAGTATGGATATATGATCCTGATTGTGTCTGTTCAGCTTTTTAATCAACAGTTAAGCAATTGGCCATTTATTTAGGAAAGATAGATAACATGTAGTTGTGTCTCCCTGTTTGTGTTTCTAATGGATTTCACCTCATCTGAAGGTAGAGAAATTTGACAGAACACCTGTTTGCCTCACCTTTAGGAACTAGAAATGCATTTTCTTTATCTTTCCTTAACTATAATACTTCCTGGGCAATTTTCAAGTCTGCTGTCAAACAGTAGAGAAACACTATGTGTAACTAGTAAGAAATCAGAGTTTGACAAAATTCTCTAACTGTATGTTATAAGATTACCTTTTGTATCAAACAGTGACATTTACTGCTGTGAAAGATTCTGTTATAATACTATTTCTTCATCAACTACCTTCAACCAGGAGGTTGCTGAAGCAAGAGTATGACACACAGTAGTTTAAAAAGGAACTGAACAAGGTTATAAGGATTTCTGCAGCAAGCTACAGCTATGAAGTCTGTAGGAAATGCTTAATTGTCTCTGGGACCATGAAGACCCAAGTGGTGAACTTTCCCATATGACTTTGGGAACAAACGACAGCAAGGGGTCGGTGCAGAACTTCAGAAGCAGACCTAGGCACCATGAAAGGTTGATGATACTGTGGTGCAGAATACCTATGGCCCAAGTGAATGTTTACTGGCAAATTGCTCCATATTCTGTTTTCTGTGGCTCTATTTCATTAGCAGGACTTGTGCTTCTCCCTCTTTGTCTTACGATCAGTGAATGTTTTGGTGTCATATGCAACAACAACACTATAAAACACTTTCAGCAGTTTCACGGGAGGATTCAGTCCTCTCAGCACCTGCTTCACCCTCACAGTGAGGGACCTCTGTAGAGCTGTTGTGGACAGGGATGTGTCAGGCGTTGTACCTCAGTGTCCTCCACTTAAATCAGTCCTACCACCTGGAGTCTGAGGAGCAGCTCTTTACAGTCCAGTTGGAATAGCATAAGGATGGGATTGCATATAAATATGAGGAAACATCTTCCCCCACTGGTATAGTATCTAACTGAAATTAAGACTGAACCACAAAAAAGACTCAATTTTAAATGTATACTGACTTTCAAAGACATCCCACCAGTACCATAAACAGTCAACCTCTAGTCTTGAAAGAGGAAAAGGAATAAGGAGATTTTACCTCTTTCTGCAACCCCTGTAGGTACCCACGTGCTGTGACATTATAGAGAATAAACTGTCCTCCTGTGCTCTTGTAATGTGTATGACACCAGTCCTTCTACTTCTGTTTGTGCTGCAAACTTCAGTTTTACCTGATGCTTTAATAATAAACACTTCAATGATGTTTCTGGAGAAATAAAAAGAACTCCTCTAAATGTGTGAATGGCTCTTATAACAAAAAGTATTAACCCATTCTATCTCTGTTTCCTGCTTTCTGCTTTTATTTTTCAGTGCTAATGGCATGGACTGTAATTTTTCTTGGTGAATGTTAACTTATTTCTAAGCACTACATATAGTACTTTTTTTTTACTTACTTCCAAACACTTTCCCTTATTCTTTTTCTTTCCAAGATTATGCTACCAAATCCCTCCTTGTGTCTCCTGTCTGTATCTGGATATCATCCATAGCTGCCTTCTCTCCCTTAGTCAGACAAATTGCACCTTAAGACTGATCCAGTAAAATAACTTCATAGTTTCAACATCTTACTTTAATTATGAATCCTTGCCTAATTTTGTGTCATTTCTCATCTCCTCTATTCTCAGATTCCCAATAAGGACCTTTAATTTCCTCTTGAAATCTCCCACCTTGCACGAAAGTCCTTTCCAGTATCATTACCTTGGAGGCCTTGTGATTTCTCTTACAGTTCCCATCCTATCCTGTGACTATCTTACTTACTAATAGAGCTTATTTGTGTATAGATTAGAGTCCTTCTGCATATCAGAAGTCCTTAAGACATCAGAGAACCACTCTGCTGGAGAACACAAAAATGCAGTTACATCTAAGTGACGTGTATTAGTGAATATGACCAAATCTTACCTTGACTGCCCATTCCTGTTCACTCTCATTATTTATATATTCAGTAAAAATCAGAAGTTAAAGATAAAACAGTCATCAAAGTTGGTGGAAAAATAGGTTATGGTCAAGATACTAGTTGCATAATTCTGCATGTTTTATTTGTAAGTTGTGTTTTCATTTCTCATGGGAGATGTTGCCAGGAAAAACACTTTTGCCTTCTCTTGTCTGAATCTGACTCTCCAGGCAGCTCATACTCAAGTCAAATGTGTTTAGTAATTGCCTTAATATGGACTTCTATTTGAATATTGTTTTCTTTTTGGCCTAAGGTTAGGTGTAAGCCAGGGCTTCCTGCAGCTGCAGAGTGAAACATTTAACACAAAGACAGGTTGTCCTTTTAAATTCAGCCGTCTTAGGACATGTGAAATGAAGTGTATTGGAAGAGATAGAGACAAGCCTTGGAGCACAGATTGGATCTCTCCCATGGAAGCACAAAGGCTGATGTGTTGCTGTTTTAGGCTGAATGAGTAGGAGAAACAAGGGTGGAAAGATTCCTCAATGCAGGAACCATGGTGATGAGAGAGCAAGAATCACCCTGAGGAGGACAAAAAGTGCTGGGAGCAGGTTGTAACAGCAACCAGCTGTTATTTCAAACACTTATTGAAGTGAAACTTTTCCAGGATAGTCCTGTGATGGAGCTTAGGTACCAGGGAGGTCTCTCAGGAATGATGGTCAATGATCTAGCAAGGAGACAATGAAGATTTCAAGGCTTGCCTGTATTTCATTAGAAAGTTGGGCAAAATTAGCTCATTTCCTGGGAAATAGTTCTGTATTGGTGTTGTGGGTTCACCTAAGTGAGCCGAAATTTGAGTTTAAATCAGACCTGAAGCTGTCAGCTGACTTGAGCTGGGTTGAGCTACCAGCTGACTTCTTCTAGCCAGTAGTATTGTATTCTATACTATATTACGACATCATTTTTCCCGGGAAGTAGAATCAGTGTAGGAGTGGCTTGGTCAGTCACCCCACAGCTTCCTCCGGGGAGGACGCACGATGCTGTCCCAGAGGAGATGGAGAGGGCCTGGCCCACCACTGGCTCTCAGGGAAGTAAAATGTGTTGCTCTGGCTCTCTCCTCTCTGCTCTGGTTCTTTTTCTCTGGGGACTGAGTCTTCTGGGGCTATTTGGAGTCCAGTCATGAATTTGTGTGTTTGCTGAAGGGTGAGAAGGTTGTGTCATGCTGTATTCTAGCTTGTCTAAGTGTGTACTTTATTCTAATCCTTTTCCTTTTCTGTAAAATACATGTGGTGTTGGTATAAATGTAGTTTGAAGGATTTTTTCCCCCCTTTCCCTCTCTCCTTTCCTTCCTTTCCTGGGTGTTGGGTGGGGAGGCTCTAACTCTGTGCTTGGAAAGTTGGCGGTTTGCCAGCTCAAACCAAGACATTTTCTGTAAGAAGACAGATATTCTGTTGACAATTTTGACCATCCTTATTTTCAGATCTTGGGCTACTTCTCTCTGTCAAATCCTCTCTGGTCCTTGAGGCAGGAATTGTATCATTTTTAGTCATTTTTGCACATTGCCTGAAACATGGGCTGGAGGTCATAGATTACAGCATGAATAGGTATAGAAATCAGGAGATTTAGGATGGGTTTGTTTCCTATCCAACTGATGAACCCCTTAACTATGGCTGCCAGAAATTGATACTGTCACATGACAGATCAGTCGTGAACAAATGAACCATATGCAACATTCCAGAGGTTTCAATACATTTTTTGGTACTGCTAGCATAGAAACATACTACAGCAGAACCTTAAGTTGCCAAATGTGGATAGTTTATCCCCAAGCAAAGTATAATCACAAGTGCTGACACTGCTCTCCTCTTTTTGTGACAAAGCTGATTTAAATTTAAGTTTAGTTTGCTCTTTTTAATTTATTTCTCCTTTTAATTTCCTCTTTTCATATAGGGGAAATTATGATCTTATGAAGCTGACATTAAATGATCAAACAATATTGAACAACCTAATGAAAATCTTAAGCAAAAGTCATTGTGAATTAGGTATTTGCTAAACTGACAACACAAGCCTTTGTAAACCTGATATTGTTCTTATGTAAACTCATGAATGGAGACTTTCTCAAATAAATTACTTAATAACATCAGAGTCATTGGCTGTGTAAATATATCCCAGGGGCGCATGCTAAGATTCCTGAATTTAAATGTTCAATAGAACTTCATATTTGTCACCTTTACTAACGAGTTTTTCCTTATGAAATCATTATTAGCATGAAAAAGTTAAATTTTGTATCTAATTTCTTGAATTAATGCTGTTTGAAGACCCTAAGGGTTTGAAAGTTCTTTCACTGGAATTCATCATTTACATAATTTTCATAGCCCCAGCTCTTTGCTCTCCACTATGAATTCACATTGTGATTTTTTTATGCATTAAGGCAGCAACTTCTATTTTTCTCTACACAAAACAATTAAGAGAAGAATAACAGGTAATAAACATTTTTAATCTTTAATATTGCATTAACAGTGAAGTGTCATATTTCATGCTTTCACAACTACATTGCATGCTGAATGATGCATTTCTGGTCCCTTGCTATGAAGATATTTGATTAGAAAAGGAAAAACAATTGAGTTATTTGAGATCAGTGGAGCTTTCCATCATTTCCTGCTTGAGATACTTGCAAGTGCACAGCAGCATGGCCAGATTTTTAAGCAGACTAGACCATATTTCCTCAGCTCTACATTATCACAGTTCAGCCATGATCTATGAATGAGATGTTTACTTTATGTATTTGTTTTTGTTGCTAATACAGCTTATTATATAGGAAATTTATTCTCTTTTAAGCTGAAACTTTGGACACCAGTGCTACACAGCTTCTGTTGAAAATATCCCTTGATACTAACCTCTTCTCTGCTTACTGTTATTAATAATAATTTTTGTTACTGAAGGTCTTCGTGCACTTGGGGTCATGGATATATAGTAGGTATAAGATACATGTGTAGGATGCACCCAAACCTGGAAATCAAATTAGAGGCAAGGATAGATCTAATATCTGTGTTCTTTAGGCTTAGCATAATAACTGCAATAGAAAAACAACAGAAAAACTGAATTTAGCTCTGTGTCAAGGCTAAACTTGTTTGACAACAGCCTACAAATAATTTTTACATGGTAGACACACCTCCCATTCCCTAATTTAACAATGTGCATGAGAATTATTATCATCATTGTCATCAATAATAAAAATCATAATATCTGTGTGCATGGAGACAAGTGATGCAACTGTTTTCGGCCAAGTTTTGATGAGGATTCAATGTGAGACAAAGATTCTGCATTTAGGGATATGTTTCTCATCCCACTATGGATATCTAAAAAGTCATTGCACACATGTAAGATGAACTGTCTCTACTGACTATTTCTCCCCTGGATGGAAAGGGAACATACCTAATGGAATTCCTTCTATATTTTCAACATTTAAATTCTAAATCTGAAGCTAAATGTGATCTTTTGAGTTTGGTTCATTTGCCCATACATTAACATCTATTCCAGAAGCCTAGTGTTATGTATTCATATAATAAAAGAATTAACACCATCTTCTTCTTTGTACAAGCCCCTGGAATCAGTCTATTCTATTCCAATTCAAACTGAAGAAGCAGCTTCATGAAGTTTGAGCTGAACACAATTTATCTTGCATTGCTAAATAAAATGCACTTAAATGAATACTGACCCTTTTTTTTTTAAGACAGTCTACTGTGTCTCATACTGTGCCTAATTTCTCCAATCTTCTTGAAAGTTTCTGTAAAAACACACTCTTGTTTTTCTATACAGGTAACTCACACATCTGTGCATTTTCTCCAGTCACAAAGCATCTAGAAAGATGAACAGTCTTGAAAATATTGCTAACGATTAAATCCAGATGTTAAAATTTTTGCTGATCAGTGCTTGATGTAGAAAAAGCTGAAATCAAATACTGACACAGAATGAACCCATGAAACCCTGTAAGTCTGTCTTCTGACCACCAGCAACTTCCTTTCAAATCTTGTCCAACATCTTCTCTCTTGACAAATCACTCTGCTTTACGTAGTGGAGGAAGTCCAGTGTCTCTGATCAACTGTGTACAGCTGTAAATTTCCTACAAATCCTGTTAGTGGCCTGAGAATATGTGATACTGTAGGAATCAGCCATATTAAAATTATTCATTTTGGACTCAAAATGAACAACCTCAGAACAGCTTGTTGAGAGCCCTGGCACGTAGTTACAGTCGAATTTGATGGTGGTTTGTAACGTGCATGTCAAAACGAGGTCAGCCATGTGAGGCTGCTCACTACCAACCTCCCCTTCCCATGAGCCAAATCACTGCCCAGATGCTCATAGAGGCTCATTACCATAATGCCAACATGTTATCCAGGTTAAAATGTGGTTTTTGCTATTGATCCAAACACACACTAAGTCACTGAAAAACTCTGTCAAGGAGTGCTATGCGGCTGGTGAATGCCAAAATTCAACTGGCTCAGAATTTTGAGGGATTTTAAGTCATTTGCTATGTCCTAACTCACTGTGTTGTAAATTCTGCTTTGTAAGATATAAGACATTAAATGAATGTAGATGTTTGGGCTTGTTTGGTCATTTCCAGTAGCCAAACCCTCAAACCAGCACTTCACAAAGATTCCCACTAATTTCTGCGGACTCTGGATGCAGCCATTGGAAAACCTGCATTTGACATCCATCATTCTGCTGAGATTCCAGCCTGTGTTCCCACCCTGTGCTGATGTGCTCTCCAGATATATAGGTTTATCTCTGATTTGCAGTATCTCATAGTAACCCAGGCTCTGTCATTCTTGATTCATTCCAACAACAATTGGCATAAATTGAAATAAAAAGCACTCGTGAAACTCAATTTAAAACATGTAATTCAAATATTCATTCCATAGCAAGGTTTAACTGATGATAAATAAAAACTATTTGGACTGATTTTAGGATTTTTGCTCTGTAAATCAAGGCTATGAAAAACATGACTAATGGTATCAAGACAACAGTAGCTACATATTCCCATCTGTTTATCTGTTCTACCTTGAATAACTCAGGGACATGTTCCATTTCAGTAGAGTTGGGGCACTAATTTTAGGATTGTTGAGCTAAGCTTTATTTATCTATCCATGAGAAGATCTTCAGGGCATAACAAACTTGGGGTCCATTGAATCATCCCAGTATTTTCAGCTTTTTTTTGCAGTGTGTTTATTAAATAACAAACTGAAAAAAAACCCCTCTCTTATTAAAATTTCCCTCAGTGTTGTATTTTTCCTTTTTGCATTCCAGTATCTTGTAATTTTACTTCTAAGAAACACACAATTCTCAAGAATTTGCTCATTGATGTAGAATTGTGTCTTTAGTAGGAAAAAAATATTCATGAATAGAAAACAGTATTGTTTTTCTGGGTTGTCTGCCTGTAGTTTTGACTTGCCTTTTCTTATTTTGTGTGTACTGTAAACTTCCCCACGTCATTTATTGTCACCGTTGTGGTTTCTGTTGTGTGATATACATTTTCTCTTTCATCTCTTCAGACAAGAGAAGATGGACTGTCAGGAAAGATTTCTTTTATTCTTATTCTGCTTAATATTTGCAGAATGCAGGTTCATATTTTTGCAGGGGTTTTCACTGATTTGAATTGCTGTAACAGGTGCTTACTGCAAACTCTGAGCTTGTACAGTAATTAAAGAGAGAGAATCTCAAGCTATTTAACTTAATAAGGGGAAGTTAACTGACTTGATCAGAGTCTAATACTTGCAGAGGGAAGAATTTCTGATATTCATTGACTCTTTAATTTAGCAGAAAAATATATAACAAGATCCAGGCAATGGAAGATGAAGCTTGACAAATTCAGAGGTAGAAATAAGATACTCAGAGTGTAATTAACCGGCACATCTTCCCTACAGATGTGTTAGATTCTTTGCTGCTTGCAGTTCTGAAGCCTTAAAAATACTCTGACAAAATCTCAATATTCAAACAGAATTTACTGCCTGGTTGTGATGATAGGCTGAAATTCCTGATGTATATTGTGTAGAAGAGCAGCAAACAGCTTTACAACAAACCTCATTGGGTTTCACCTACATTTGTAGCAGAATGCTGTCAATTCTCTCCATTGCCTCCATCACATCTACCATATGGCAGGGCTGAGCTATTCTACTTTGTGTGCAAGGCCTCCATAGAAGCTCCTTTCAGGATAAAAATTAGACAGGAATAATACTACTACGAATAATAATAGCCTAGAATGTGTAGGCAGCTGTAGTATTGGGCAGTACATAGAGACACAGATGCCTTCTCCTAGACAGCCTGACTTTGACAAAGCATGGTCCATACTCCAGGAGATTAAAATAAGACTGAATTTGTAAATGATACCTGGATGGAAAAATCCTGTTAATAACAGCATCTACTCATGGCAAAACAGGTGGGATGTTTGCACCACACACTTTAGGAGTGGGATTCGTGTCTGATAATAAGATATCTAATTTGAACCAATCATCAAGTTATCCCAAAATATCCTTCATATAGTCAACAGACAAAGGCTTGCAGAGAGACCTCCTGCCTATCCATGACCAAAGTCCTGGGCCAAAACCCCTTTCTGGAACAGCCTGTTCATCTTCTTTATTTGTGCAGTGATTCTCAGAGATTAAACCACTAACTTCAGTAACTTCTTAGGATTTCAGGAAAACACATAAAGTGACCTTCAAAAATTGCAACTTCCCATTGGCATTTCGGTCTCTAAATAACAGTGAGCACTGTCTAGATGCAAGACCTGACAGGTCTTCTCTTTTCCTCTTTGAAACCACACTCCTCTTAGGTAAGATCATTTTTTTAACATTTTTGGAGGGATTTGTCAGACTAATTGTAGGCTTCTTGGGACAGTTATTCTCAATTCACTTCACATCAAAAAAAGAAAAAAAATATATACACACATATAGTTGTTTGCAAGGCATGATTCATCTTCTATAATGTACTGCTGCAGACGAACTGCATTCTAATGATGTCTATTTTTCCCTATAACCACAAAGTCAGGCTAAGGAAATGAGCTGACACTGTGGACACCTGAAGTTAGATCACATAACCTTCTGAAGGTTGTCATGCCAAGTTTCTTCCTCTGGTCAAGTTAAAAAAGGTTGAACAGAACCAGATGTAACTCAACAATACTTCAGAAGACATTTCTGAATAACAGTAAATGAGTTTTTTATTGTATTGCATGCATCATTCATTTGCTGTTTTAATACAGGAGTGAAAGTTTGTGTTACACAATGGAAAAAATGGAAAAACAAAATTTGAACACACTGTAGATAACGTTTCTCCTGAATAAACCTTTAACATGAGACTAGCACATCATATGTGAAGTGCCATCAGTAGTTCTGGGATTCAGAACCAGAACAGGTGGATTATGCTTTGGAGTGCACACATGACATTTGGGTACTTCTAAGTGATTGAAAGTTAGGAAAGTACATCCCATCCCTCTCTCTGAAAATGTGCTCCAAAAGTTCATATCCTGGCAAAGTCCCCGGTCATAGGTGTAAGAACAAATAGATGAGGAGAAAGGGAAAAGATGTTATCCATAAGGTCATACAGCTTCTTTTCATTTTGAGAGAATAGGTTTTTAAAGTCAGCAAAGGATTTAGAGGAGAATATCAAAACTTTGAAGGCAGAGATTTCTTTTTCAATAGGGATCTGGAGTTGAGGAAAACAGAGATATTGAAGAGTGTCAGGTTTAGAGGCACAGGCATTGGGACTAGCTTCATACTACCAAGAGAAAGAGAAGGATGCTGGAGAACAAAAAAGAAACATAAGTCCAAGCACAAGATTTGCCCTTTATCTTGAAAGAATTTAGAATGAAAATTGTATCAGACCTCAGCAAACTCAGACTTCAAAGGTAAGACAAGAAAGCTGGAGAAAGGAAGACTTCCCATTGCTCATAGAGGGTCAAGTTAGAGATCAACTAGGCACACCTGACAAAAATCCATGGGCCTTGATGGGATGCACCCATGGATGCAGAGGGACCTGTCAGATGTTATTCCTATGCCACTCTCCACCATCCCTCAAAAATAATGGAGAACAGAAGAGATGCCTAGTGACTGGAGGGAAGGCAAACGTTACTCTCATCTTCACAAAGGACAAGAAGGAAGACCTGGGAAATACTCAGCCAGTCAGTTAGCCTCATCTCCTCCCCTGGAAAGATGATGGAGCAGGTCATTCTGGAGGTAATCATCAAGCATGCAAAAGGAAAGAATGCCATCAGGAGTAGTCAGCATGGATTCACCAAGGGGAAATCATGCTTGACCAGTCTGTTATGTTCTGTGATGGCATGGCAGGATGGGTGGATGAGGGGAGAGTAGTGGACGTTGTTCACTTCGACTTCAGCAAGGCTTTTGACAGTGTCTCCCACAACACCCTCATAGGTGAGCTCAGGAAATGTGAGATAGATGAACAGAGAGGTGGATCAAGAACTTGCTGAACAGCTCTGAGGGTCGTGATCTGCACAGTAGAATCCAGCTGGAGGTCCCTAGTCAGTGGTGTTCCTCAGGGATCAATACTGGATGAAAGGATAAAATGTACCCTCAGCAAGTTTGCTGATGATCTAGAACTTGAGTGAGTAGCTGATACATCTGAAGGCTCTGCTGCCATTCATCATCCAGGACCTTGACAGGCTGGAGAATTGGACATAGAGAAACTTAATGAGGTTCAACAAGGCCAAGTGCAGTGTCCTGCACCTGGGGAGGAATAAAATAGTATAGGTGGAGGGCTGACCCACCTGAGAGTAGTTCTGCAGAGAAGACATGGAAGTCTTGATGGAATGACAAGTTGACTATGAGCCAGCAGCGTGGCTTTGCAGCCAAAAGGGACAATGGTATCCTGGGATGCATCAGGAGGAGGGTGGGCAGCAGGTCAAGGAAGGTGATGTGTCTCTCTACTCAGCCCTAGTGCGGCCTCCTCTAGAGAGCTGTGTTCAGTTTAGGGCTTCTCAATACTAGAAAGACAAGGAGCTACTGGAGAAAGTCCCGTGGAAGCCACAATGATGATGAGAGGTCTGGAGCATCTCTCTTATGAGGAAAGACTCAGGATGCTGGGTCTGGTTAGTCTGGAGAAGAGAAGACTGAGAAGGGATCTCATCAATACACATAAATATCTCCAAGGCAGGTGCCAAGATGATAGTGCCAGACTGTTTTCAGTGCTGCCCAGTGACAGTATGAGGAGCTGTGGCCATAAACTAAAGCACAAGAAGTTCCACCTTAACATGAGGAAGAATTGCTTTCCATGGAGGATGGCAGAGCATTGGAACAGCTGCCCACAGGGAGCCTGGAGTCTCCCTCTGGAGACACTCCAAACCCACCTGCACACATTCCTGTGTCACCTGCTCCAGGTGACCCTGCCTTGGCAGGGCGGTTGGACTGGATGATCTCCAGACATTCCTTCTGTGATTCTGTGATAATCTCAAATGCCTCCAGCTTCTCATTCACACAAAAATGGAATTTTATACCCATTCTTTGTCTAAACTATAGTTCTACTCTTTTTCCAGACTGACATCCAACGCTTCTCTCTATGTTCTATTTTGTCCCAAAAGTCACCTTAAAGGTGTATAGGTGAGAGTGGTGTCACATCTATGACAACTACTGGGATCTACATCTCAACAGCAAGTGTAGACAGCTCTTTTCCACTGAGAATCTATTGAGCAGGTATATATAATTGCATCAAAGTGTGACTGGCTCATCTTAATTCAACTTTAAGAGCTTTCATCATTCTGCATTGAAAGCAAGTAAATTTAGTTCAACTCTATGCTTCTGAATGGTTTATCAGCAGTAAGTGGCTTTGAATTTTACTCTTTATACAGTTGCAGAGGAAAAACTTCCTAAGGGTTGGCTCTATTAAGTAAACACAACATGAAATCCAGCTGTGAGTTTCTCTTTAGGTTTGGCTGTTTGTTGCAAATATCTTTTGAAGTTCTTAGATTCATGCCCTATCACACTAAAAAGCAACACCAGGTAGCATCTCCTGGCAATGTTCATGTACTTGCTAATAAGGGATCCAGTGTACTTGCTAATAAGGATTCTTGGAAACTCTAAACTTGCTACATGTAATTCTCAAATGTTGGAACTCTTATAAAGTAACTATTTGCATTTTATTTCCACCAACTTGTAATAAAATTTCACACTGCTCAGATAAGATTGCAATTTTAACCAATAAGATTGCATTTTTTTCCCGAAACAGAAACAGAAAAGGCCATTTCCTATTGTGAATCTTGTCACGACAATTTGCCATTGGCCCGTTTCTAGGTTTTATTTTCTTGGAATGCATCAGAGCTACCAGTCTGGGACATATGAAAATGTAATTGAGCTTGAAATGTCATCTTGATAGCAAGTGATACAGTTAATTCTGTTGGTAAATGTTGTGCAGTGCTAATTGCTAATTCTAAATTTAACAATTAGTTTAGAAAATCTGAAGTGCAATTTATAATGGGATATAAGCTGCAGGCTTCAGCTTGTACCAGCTTTTTTATTATTATTACTTATACCAGTTTAAGAGGATGTAACTGAAAAATTTTAACCAAGAATCAAGATGCATGCCTAATTTAACTTCAACCAAATTTACTCAATTTAGTAAATTTGCTATAGCTGTAAAACATCTAACAAATTAAACCTGTGTCAAGTCTTCTGCTTCTACAGTTTGTAATTATACATTAACTGGTATTGTCATCCTAAACTTCATTAACTTCTTTAAAATTTTCATTGATGTTGTCTATCAGGGAAGTTGTTTTGTACAGATGTGTGTGTTCTCCATCCATTAAAAAGGAGCGTTGCTATATTTCAGCATATGGGGTTTTGAAACCTGGAATGAGTGAGATAGATTTTACTTTGGACATTCTGCAATGCAAATGTCTTTCAGATAATAAAGGATTAGCAGGAAGGAAGTAAATCTGATATGATAAAATCAGGTCCTCACACTAAAATGTTTTGTGTTGAAGAATCCTTGGATAATTGAAGTTGGAAGAGATCTTGAGACTATCTAGTTCAACTGAAAGTGTTCAAGGCCAGGCTGGATGGAGGTCTGAGCAACCTGGTCTAGTGGAAATTGTTCTTGCCCATGGACGAGGGGTTGGAACGAGATGACCTTCAACATCCTTTCCAACCCAAACCATTCTATGAATCTATTATTCTATGAAATCACCTGCTCAAAGCAGAGTCAATTATTGCAGGTTGCTCAAGATTATGCCCAGAAATGTTTTGACTTTCCCTGGAGATGGAGACTCCACAGTGCTCCTGGGCAACCTGTTTCACTGTTTGATGACACTCACGGTGAAAGAGTTTAAATAGAATTTCTTGTATTTCAGTGTGGGGTCATGGCTTCTTGTTCTGTCACGTGAGCCACCTTCTCTCCAGGCTGAACAACCTCACATCTCTCAGCCTGTCCCCCTTCAAGAGCTTCCCTTAAGCATCTCAATGGCCCATTGCTGGACTTGCTCCAGTGTGTCAATGTCTGTCTTGTGCTGGGAAACACAGAGATATGCACAGCACTCCAGAAGGGTCTCACCAGTGCTGAGCAGGGGCAGAGGATCAGCTCTCTTGACGTGCTAGATATGCTGTGCCCACTGAACTCAAAGAAGCCATTGGCCTTATTTGCCATGAGGGTGCATCACTGGCTCATGGTCACTTGGAGTCCCATAGGACCCCCAGGTCCTTCTATTCCCAGCTGCTTTCTGACCATTTGGATCTCAGCATGTGTTGGTATGTGGAATTGTTCCTGCCCACTGGCAGGACTTCATACTTCCCTTAGTTTCCTTCATGACATCCATGTTGTCCCATTTCCCCAGCCTGATGAGGTTTCTCTGAATGGCAACATAACCAACCTCTGCATCCATCACTCCTCCCAGTTCTTCACCTGTGAGCTTGTTAAGGATGTACTTCGTCCCATTAACCAGGTCATTAAGCTGCTACACATTACTGGCCTCAGTACTAACCCCTGGGATGCTCCACTTATCTTTTTTACTTGTGCTTCATTTCCTGTGATTTCTGTCTCATTTAAGTATACAAATATGCTCTTACTCCCCCTTCTCTGTTCAGATCTTCAGATACAGTAGTATTGAGACACTTCAGTTTCGTCTTCAGCAATAAACACAACTGGATTTACCGAGTTACATAACCTTAAAAAGATTTACTTTTGAGAAAAGCAAGATCCTCCTCTTGTATAAACTGCCATGTTTCATTGAAGTGTGTCCTGCCAGACCTACATTCGCTGAATATTTGGCTCCAAAAGCTCCTTTGGAAGTCGATGAGCTCCTCATTGTCATCCCTGTGGAATGTGAAACATTGTATACATGCTGTAATTTTTTAGGTAGAATTGAGACAAGAATTTTGCCTGCCAACAGGGTATTACAGTTTTTTAAACTATACAGTTTCAACTACTGCTCTAGCAGAAGGGAAAATAATGGTGAAAGAACAAGTCCACAGTAAATAATTTTCAGCCCACAGAAAGAACATTCTTGCTCTCCCACACAAGTCCAAAGATTATAAAAAAAGTTGAGACTGGTAATGATAACTTGATGGTGTCCTGCACTGCACCAGCCTAAATAGTGTAATTTTCCTGTCATATAAAAATATCTGAATGACAACAAGGCAATACTGTAGTTCAGCACCCTGCTTAGTATCAACCTTAGGTCTGAATTGCCAGTTCACTACTCTGAGGAGACAATCACCTGTCTTCTCTTCCACTTAACCTTTCTTTACATGAAATAATTCAGATACCTTGTGCCTTCTACCAGTCCTCCATCACAGTCCTCCTGTGAAGCAGAGCACAACAAAAATTCAAGTGAGGTTAATGGCTATTGCCCTGGGCTCTCAGGGGATGGGGTACGATGAACTGAGATGTGAATCACACAGCCACAATCGTAATGGCAGAAGGAAACAAGGGGGGAGGACATTTCATCTTCTCTTTAGTTGTAGGATGTGCTTAATGAATTGGACACTTTTAAACCAACACATGGTGCCTTGTCCAAGTCTGTGTACTTTTTTTCTTTCAGCAGCAGGTTTGCAATCTGACATTTATTTTTCTGAATGAAAAAGAAATAGGTTAAACAGAGACAAAACGTTACTTTGCTAAAGATGCAGAGGCTTGCATACGTTACACCACCTGTTTCATTGCAGTCTTGTGCAGGATTGCCATGGCATTCACATTACCAAACAAAGTAACACACATCTTTGATGGTTTTTGCTGTAGAAGCAGTGACACCTTGCCAGACCTCCTTACTGTAAGCCAAGTGAATTAAATGAGCCTAAAAGAAATAAACTATAGACTTTACCCTATCATCATTGAAATGAATAAGATCATATTTCAGACACTTTCAGAGATTAAGGTTTGCTCCAACAATTGTGTATGACTTTTAGTGTTCTCTTCATACAGCACAAAAGGCAAAATAAATTGTTGCTATGGTCCATAAAACCTTTGTAAACATAATACATCTCAGTTGATGCAAATCAACTTACTTAGGATTTTCTATAACAAAGATGAGACTTTAAATGATGAGTAATATTTCTGCCTAGAGCTCTATGTGCTCTGTTGTGCTCTAAGATTGTGCTCTATGGTAAACCTGCCACCGGCTACCGCAAGAGAGGAGCCCCAAAGAAGAGATACAAGGACTCTCTGAAACAACACCTCAGCCTTGGCCATATTGACTACCACCAATGGTGCACTCTGGCCTCCAATCGGGATTCATGGAGACACACCATTCCTGACGCTGCTGCTTCCTTTGAGAATGCATGCAGAGTCATTCTTGAGGAGAAAAGACAACGCAGAAACAACCATTCCCCGCCAATATTGCCAAAGGAGACTTTCCGCTGTGCCTTTTGTGACCGGATTTTCCTATCCCATATTGGCCTTTTCAGCCATCAGCACGCTTGCAGCAAGCGTGGGTAGTGCCCTTCCCAAATCTTCATTTGCAAAGCCTAGCCATGATGA